>MU251499.1:0-84205 GCA_019669835.1 Amylocarpus encephaloides
TTAGATCGCTTTTATCTCTTTTTAGATATTTTCTAAAATCTATTTAAGTATCTTATTAATATTCTTTTAGTACTTTTATTCTAATTTCTTATATATATTCTTTAGACTCTTCTTTCTATTAGAGATAAGATATATCTTATAGTCTTCTAGTAATATTTCTAACTCGTCTAAGCTATAACCTAGAGTAGTATCTTATTTATTATCTAATTCTATAGTTTCTAGTATTTTATTAGTTAACTTTAGATTCTAATTTAATTACTTTATAAGTAATATAATCTCGTCTTCTTATACTTAAGTAGTATTAAGTATTATAGGTCTCTTATACTTATTATTTTCTTCTTTTTCTTAGATAGTAGTATTTAGTTTCTTTTATAGTAGATAACCTTAGAATCTTTTTTCTTTACTCTTATAATTTCTAGTAAGATATTCTAGTTTTCTATAGTTAAAATAAGTGTAATTTTATATACTTTAATCGCTCTTATAGTAATAATTCTTTTTATTAAGTAATATTAAGTTTTATAAAGTCTTTATACTATCTAGAGTTATTATTATTTTCTTAGAACCTCTCTTTATCTATTCTTCTATAATTAGAGTTATATCTTTCTTTTCTTTCTATACTACGCTTATACTAGTTATTATTAATTTTATAAATAGTCTTAATAAGTTATTTAAGGTTATTAATACTACTATTATATTAGATAAGTTTATTCTTTATAAAGTTCTTTAACTCTTTATAGTAAATATAACTAAGTATCTTATTATCTTATTCTATATAAGTAGAGTACTATTAAAAGTCTCTAGTATAGATAGTTACTAACTCTTTCTATTATAGAGCTTCGATAGTCTATTCTATCTCTTTTTACTTATTTATAACTTTAAAGTTAGTCTTAATCTTAAAAACGAATCCTTTCTAAGTACTAAAGATTTTAATAGTTATATCTTCTACTTTATCTTTATTTATAGCTTTGTTTCTATTACTATAGATAAGATAGTTCTTAAGAAACTCTTCGATCTAGTTTAGGGCTTTTCTCTTAAGTAGTATAACTATCTAGAGAACCTACTCTATCTTAGATTAAAATCGTTTTCTATTAAACTTAATATATAGTCTAAGTTAGAGTAAGAACCTATAAAGCTTATTACGTTTATTATTAAAGACGTTAATACTTTTATACTTAAGGTTCTTATTAATTTCTTTAATAAGAGTAGTAGATACTAGTACCTTTAAGCTAGACGAGAAGACTAGAGTTCTATAAGAACTTCTAGTAATAGATATTACTTAATTAATATATATACTAGTATCTATTTAGTTTAGTACTTATAGTATAATATATAGTTAGACTAGTATTACTTAAGAGTATAAAGGTAGATTAGTTAGATAGATAGAGATACTATTACTAATTAAGACTAATAACCTTTTATAAGTTACTAAGTATAGTATAAAGATACTATATTTAAGTTAAGTATAAGACTTCTATCTATATAGAATATACTATCTATTTATATAGAACTTATAATTTATACTTATAGAGTCTAGATAATTTAACCTATAACTTTATTACGTAACCTATAGCTTCTTTATATAAGTTTATACCTAAGTATATCTAACTTACTAAGTCTTAGAGCTATATTACTTAATCTAGTAGTAGACTATAATAAATAGCTCTTTATTATTAAGTTCTATCTTAATTCTTCTTTTCTCTTTAGCTTAGTTTTTTTTAATAAATAGAGTTATTTTATAAGTCTCTCTTTTAGTATATTTATAAAGGCTTATTATAGTAGTTACTTAATATAATAATATAATAAAGTAATCTTATAGATAGTATAATACTAGAGAATAATAGCTTAATTAATAATAGAAGCCGAGTTTATAGTAGTAAATAAGATAACGTGGTTTATTAGAACGTTAGATATATTACTACCTTAGACAAAAAAAACATATATAAAAAACGTTTGTACGTAACTATACACCTCTTATATTAATAAAATTAGGGCTATAAAACTTTTAAACTAGAATTCTTATTTCTTAAGATTTATAAATATCTTCTTAATATATTATTATATCTGTTATTTAAAAAGTTATTAATAGAAAACTAAATTACAGGGATTATTAGGCCCCTAACGCTTATATCTTATTAACTACTTATACTATAAGTTTGAAACTTATATACTACTTTATTTAAAGTATAGAAAGCCTAAATTTAAATTTATAGCTTTTTATATAAAGAACTAAGTAAAAAGTACAGTTGTGCACAGACGTTTTTTATATGTACTTTTTTTGTCCGACGTCCTGATAAATCACGTTAACTAAAGAGGTTATATAGCTTAAAAAGCTTATAGTTAATCTAGCTAAAGACTCGACGATTTCGCTAATTCTATTTTACGATAATAACGCCGTAACTTAGTTCTACTCCGATTCTAAGTTCTACTTGAAAGTAAAGTATATCGAAATACGATACTTCTATATTAGGAACGAAATAGTACTACAAAATAGACTATAAGTTGTCGGAATTACAGGTAAGGACTAGCTGGCTAATACTCTTACTAACCAGCCAGCTACGAACGATTTTTAGAGACATATAACGAAATTTGAAATGGTAATAGCTTCACAATTACCGCATTAGGAAATGGGGAGTGTCAGAAGCAATAATGATGACTGTGTATATATGGCGTTCCTAATGTGGTTAGCGAATTTTAGTTGTTTTTACTATATCAGTGGTATGCCCCACCTCAAGTTGCTTGCTCAACTACTCAACTAGCTCTCAACTTATCATACTTAATACAAGCCCATTCCAAGTCATACTTTTGGTGTCAATAAGCTTTCGCGATATCAATCATTTCTAACAGCGGAGGAGATCGAGGGTTGAGAAAGGCAGGGTGCTGGGCCGACGATTCCAAGGTGGTTGAGTGCTACGGGGGAGATTGTTTGAGTGGTCATGGGTTCTTAGTGTATGAGATGTTGTATGGTGCGTTCTTTATCTTGTCTTTTGGATAATTCAATAGTAGATGATATACTAGCGTTCATGTTGGTACTGGTAAAAGCTTGTCAACGAGATTTTCATCTACCCGAAGGCTCAACTCACAAGCAAAAGAGATCAGAAAACCCGGGAAGCGGGCCAGGCTCATCATATACGGTTTGTCGGAGTCTTTACATCTCACAGCGGCCACTCATGTGAGCCTTCCAGGCAGTTGTATTTCTAGCTAGTTGCTAGAGACAGTTGTCAAGGAAAATGCCGCATGCTTCATCAAATTGATACTTAAGGGCAATTGACATACCTCACTATAAGCCGAATTCATCACTACATTCAACGTGCCGTCAGTAATTCCGAGTCGAGGATTGCTGAGTCTCTCGCCGATTCTTTGAATTGCTTTCTGTTTATATAGGCCGAGGGTCGCACAGCTAGATTTTCATTGACCTCGGCGGGGTTCTATAACACGAAGGAAAGCTTCCAGCATGGCGGAGTCAGAAAACACAAGATTAATGAACAATTGTTCGTTAAAATTGACATGGAATCTCGAATTGTGTGAAAGTAAGAGAGCACCGAAGACTTCCATTACTTTGTGGATCATTCTTGAATTGGGCATATATCGAAAGAGGGGTTGGTTTTCATACAGTATGCTATCAAAACTATGGGGTATTGACAGAAGGATATTGTAGAGGGTATTGATGGCGTACTTCTAGGACGGCCTGCTTCCTAGAATCAAGCCACTTCCAAGTAGTGGCTTACCTTTACCACTAGTCGATGGGATTCTTTTACCAGCTTACAGGAAGAGCCAGGAGGAAAAATGGAGGGACTAGAAGAAAAAACCACCGGGTGATTAATCATAAGCTGCGCTCTTACTAGTCCAAAGTAGAAGAAGAAGATCCTCTCGGCATTTTCATTATCCCGACTATTGTGATCCTCGGAGTGATTCTTCTCGCTAACCGTAGTGCTATTTCCTACTATAATTGCATCTTAAGCAGAATTGCATTCGCACCGAAAATGGACATGTGCCGATGGAGACTCGGGTTAAACGTTGGTCCGATTGCCATTTTAGTTATAACACCATCTTAGTAGGACAGCCGCGATTGGTGAGAAATGCCTCCGAATATCCCTCGCTTAATCGCCAGCGAGTATAGGGGTGGAGTTCATTGGCGTTTTTCTAAATACATCGCATAGGAAACCCGCCTTGACGTGGAAAATAGGTAAGGACCATATTCGTTGGCCCGCTCCCCTTGGACCAGAAGACGTCGCGTCTACGGTGCTCTTTTTATCGAGTGGCTTGACTACGAGAAATGTCATATCCGGTGGCTTAACTATCATATCGAGTAGTCAACCGTGGGGCTCTGGGGAGCTGACTCAGCAGGATTTGACGAGACAAAGCGGGATTGCGTGCGTCCACATGGATCCACTTTTCAAGCTAATCAATAGATAGGCCCGACGAAATAAATCCCTGCGCTCGTGCAGCTCCTGTTAAATATCCTCGCTATCCCCTCCAAAGGCTCTTTACAATCTTCACATCAACACCATCCGCCGACGTAGACATCTTTGCTTCTCTCCGAATCCTCTCCTCGAACTCGTGATCTCTTGTCGCGGTTCATCTATCTCCCCTCCTGCATCCATCGTTTCTAAACAGCTTCGACACCTCGCGACTCTCTTAAATCCGTATTCTTTCTCCCTCGAGCCTCGAGCCTCGAGGAGCTTGGGAGCAGAGCTTCGCTCCACCGCAAGAATGTCTGACATTCAACACGGTGCGACCGGAATACACTCTCCCAACAATATCCCCAGCAGTACCAATCACCTACATACCAACATCGAGTCGGGTTCGTTCGACGAAAAGGCAGGCCACTCAGATGCCCCTCTACCTAAGAGAGCCTTCGACGACGATGAGGAAGAGGAAGACATGGACGCTCTGATTGATGAGCTCGAATCACAAGACGGCCATGCCGAGGAGGAAGAGGAAGGCGAGACGGTCAGCGCTGGAGTCGGACGAGTTGTACCAGAGGATCAGTTGCAAACCGACACTCGAATGGGTCTTACAGAGTCTGAAGTCATCTCCCGCCGCAAGAAGTATGGAATGAATCAAATGAAGGAAGAAAAAGAGAACTTGATCCTCAAGTTCCTTGGATACTTCATTGGCCCAATTCAATTCGTCATGGAGGTCCGTTCTCATTCCTTTCTAACCCCCCCCTCTAGCAATTTACCCAGTAATGTGCTTTGTTGTGGCTGCCGCAAGCAATTCGAGGCGGCGGTCGCATTCTGGCCTTGCATCCAAGGCGCTGAAACGCGAGAAATTCACTGTCCTTCAATGTAAATCGTTCGTGCTGACAAGTTTGAATTTATTAGGCTGCTGCTGTTCTCGCTGCCGGTCTCGAAGATTGGGTCGACTTTGGTGTCATTTGCGCCTTGCTCTTGCTAAATGCTGCTGTCGGTTTTATCCAAGAATTCCAAGCCGGCTCGATTGTCGACGAATTGAAGAAAACTCTTGCTCTCAAGGCTGTCGTTCTTCGTGATGGTCGTCTTTTCGAGGTCGAAGCTCCAGAGGTTGTCCCAGGTGATATTCTACAAATTGAAGAGGTATGTTTGGCTCCCGCATGCCACAAACGCGCTTGGCTTGAAGCTAACTTTTTGGCGTCTGTAGGGTACTATCATTCCTGCCGATGGTCGAATCGTTACCGACGATGCTTTCCTCCAAGTCGATCAATCTGCCATCACTGGTGAATCCCTCGCTGTCGACAAGCACAAGGGTGATCAATGTTATGCCTCCTCTGGTGTCAAGCGTGGCGAGGCCTTCATGGTCATCACTGCTACTGGTGACAATACCTTCGTCGGTCGTGCTGCTGCCCTCGTCAACCAAGCCTCTTCCGGAACTGGACATTTTACTGAAGTCTTGAACGGTATCGGGACGGTTCTCTTGATCCTGGTCGTCTTCACTCTATTGATCGTCTGGATTTCATCCTTCTACCGCTCCAACCCAATTGTTCAGATTCTCAGATACACCCTTGCCATCACAATTATCGGTGTCCCAGTTGGTCTCCCAGCTGTCGTTACCACCACCATGGCTGTCGGTGCCGCATATCTTGCCAAGAAGAAGGCCATTGTCCAGAAGCTCTCCGCCATCGAATCTTTAGCCGGTGTCGAAATTCTTTGCTCGGACAAGACCGGTACCTTGACCAAGAACAAGCTCTCTCTCGCCGAACCCTTCACTGTCCCAGGCGTCGAGCCTGATGATCTCATGTTGACTGCCTGTCTCGCTGCCTCCCGCAAGAAGAAGGGCATCGACGCTATCGACAAGGCTTTCTTGAAGGCTCTCCGGTACTATCCTCGCGCCAAGTCTGTTCTATCCAAGTACAAGGTCATTGAGTTCCATCCATTCGACCCCGTCTCTAAGAAGGTTCAAGCTGTTGTCGAGTCCCCGCAAGGTGAACGCATCATCTGCGTCAAGGGTGCACCACTTTTCGTCCTAAAGACTGTCGAGGAAGATCACCCAATCCCTGGTGAGATTGATCAAGCATACAAGAACAAGGTCGCTGAATTCGCCACTCGTGGTTTCCGTTCTCTCGGTGTTGCCCGGAAGCGTGGTGAAGGTCAATGGGAAATCCTTGGTATCATGCCTTGCTCTGATCCTCCACGTCACGATACTGCCCGCACCATCAACGAAGCCAAGACTCTCGGTCTCTCCATCAAGATGTTGACTGGTGATGCCGTCGGTATCGCTCGTGAAACCTCTCGACAACTCGGTCTCGGTACCAATGTCTACAACGCTGAACGTCTCGGTCTAGGTAACAGTGGCGGTGGTGACATGCCTGGTTCAGAGGTCTACGATTTCGTCGAGGCTGCTGACGGATTCGCTGAGGTCTTCCCACAACACAAGTACAATGTAGTCGAGATTCTTCAACAACGTGGTTACCTCGTCGCCATGACTGGTGACGGTGTTAATGACGCTCCATCCTTGAAGAAGGCTGATACTGGCATTGCCGTTGAGGGGGCATCTGATGCTGCTCGTTCCGCTGCTGACATTGTCTTCCTTGCTCCCGGTCTCGGTGCCATTATCGATGCTCTCAAGACATCTCGCCAAATTTTTCACCGAATGTACGCGTACGTTGTCTACCGCATCGCCCTGTCCCTTCACCTGGAAATCTTCCTCGGTCTCTGGATTGCTATCTTGAACAGATCTCTCAACATTGAGTTGGTTGTCTTCATTGCCATCTTCGCTGATGTTGCCACCTTGGCCATCGCATACGATAACGCTCCTTTCTCCAAGTCTCCAGTCAAGTGGAATCTGCCAAAGCTTTGGGGCATGTCCGTTCTCCTGGGTATCGTTCTCGCTATCGGTACCTGGATCACTCTCACAACCATGATTGCTCGCGGTAAGGATGGTGGCATTGTTCAGAACTTTGGTGAAATCGATCCTGTTCTTTTCCTCGAGATCTCTCTCACTGAGAATTGGTTGATCTTCATCACTCGTGCCAATGGTCCTTTCTGGTCATCCATTCCATCATGGCAATTGTCCGGTGCTATCTTGGTCGTCGATGTCGTCGCAACCTTCTTCACCCTCTTCGGTTGGTTCGTTGGTGGTCAAACTTCCATCGTCGCCGTCGTTCGTATCTGGATTTTCTCTTTTGGAATCTTCTGCGTCATGGGGGGTGTCTACTACCTCCTTCAAGATAGTGTTGGCTTCGACAACCTCATGCACGGAAAGTCACCGAAGAAGAATCAAAAGCAAAGATCGTTGGAAGATTTCGGTAAGTCTTTTCGCATAATATCCCTCACCTGACCGTTATGCTAACTCGTTTCATAGTTGTCTCGCTTCAACGAGTTTCCACCCAACACGAAAAGTCTGCATAGACTGTTGCCTTTCTGCCCCTCGTACATACACACGTGCCAGACACATTGTCGGCGCATGGTGAGAGGATTATGCGTTGTGTTTAATTGATGGCTTGGCTTGTACAGACTTTGATGGTGTTACAAGGCATTTCATCAGCGAGCACATATTTTGCTCTATAGGGAGTCTAAACATCCGGGAAAAGGCCGGGTTTTTTTGTAATCGGAGCGGATGGAGTCATACCCCAGATACCAATTTCTCTTAGACTAATAATAAGTATTAAAAAATTTGGTTGTGGCGAGTGATTGTGAATACTTCGTATGGGTGAGATTATTGTGCGTCAGGCGAAGGGACTCTTATAATTTAGAAATTCAGAAGTGACGGACTGTATCATCTCCACCAAGACCGCCTCCTTTCTCATGCTGGAAGAAAATTTACTTACCCAATTCTCTGTGGCTTGCTCCATGTCAACTAGATTTCTGTTCCGAATCCGATCAGTGCATGCTCAGAAAAGGCTTCATCCGATCGCTTTGATGAGTAAGCTGGTGATGAATGACTAACAGTGGTTGACATGATTATTTACGCACGGGCCAAAAACACCAGAATATCAACCACACTACTATATTACTTATTCTTACAATTGTATAAGTAAACCACCACTTATTTCCACGAATAGGACATCCTTTTGATCGTACAAGCTGTACGCACCTTCTAGGCAAGTCAGAAATTCTATGCCTAATCTCTTCTATAGTGATTTTCGTCCATTCCTCTTGTAAAGCAGCTTTTATATCTTCCTTAGAATCAAAGATTCTACGTCCAATTCTCTGTTTTAGAATGCTCTAAATTCCCTCAATAAGGTTCAAATCAGGGCTTTGAGTAGGGTGTACAAGGTTGTGAATTCCTCTTGCATCCTTATACTGCTTTGTAAGACCTGCTTTACGCATCCCATGAGAAGGGTCCCCATCCTCCTGTAAAAGCCATGGGTTGTCGTCAATTAAGCGCATAGACTCAATAGCACTATAATAAACAGGTAGCAGCTTGTCTATATAGTACTTTTGAGTCATTCCATTGCCTTGAACCTTCTTCTTAACCTTGTGTAGTTTTCTAGCTTCCCAAACCTTAACTCGCTCTTGAAACTCTTCTTCCGTTTCTGTTGTTGGACGACGACGGGGACGTGAAGGGTAAGGAGGAGCTTCTACTATATCTTGAGTATCTTCTTCATCGTTGTAAAAGATCAAAAAGGGTGCTTTGCCGTACTAAGAGATCTGAGTAGTAATGTGGAATCGTACGCCTTTTAAAGGAGGCCGTTCTTCGATATTCTTAGGCTTATCTCGTGTTCCTTGCTCTCGTAGGACTCTTCCTTGGGTTTGAGAAGTAGGATCTATGTGCGCTTCGTCTGTATATATAATATGATCAAAAAAACCGAAGAGTGCGTTATAGACATGCCGTTCTCTAAAGTCTGTTCTTGTATCCCTATTCTTCGTCGAAATAACCTTCCGGATAAAGGTACACAAGTACCGTCCACCCTTCTTCGTATGCTCTTTTATCTTCCGTTGAAATTGGCGCTTTCCAACAGGTATTTTGTAGTATTCTATCTGTGCTTCGTAAGGGTGTTTTCGTACTGGATTCGAAGGCGACACTAAAGTCTTACACATCTGCTTCGTGACTTTAGAATTCCCCCCAAGTATATTAGACCTTTTCCTAGTCTTCCTTTTTGCTTTAGAACCAAGTTCTGTAAGTTGTTTCTTCTAATATCGACCTATTCCTTCTGTAATTCCACAAGACTCTGAAATCGAACGCATAGAGCGCGTTGCTCCACTACGGCGTAGTGCGTCATAGAATTTACACCGTCGAGTAGTTGTAGCTTCTTTACCAGCTAGAGGTTCAGGAGAAGGAGTCCGAAAGGGGTTGGAACGCGTTGGTGGTGCCATAATTAGGTTGTTTTTGGTTTATTTACTTTTTGAAATGTTACGATTTTTGGTTTTTAGTGTTTTTGGCCCGTGCGTAAATAATCATGTCAACCACTGTTGTGACTATGGTTGTCTTGACAGGGGCGGGGACATTTCAAAGGAGGGGTGTCATGATTTCTTCAATGTTTCCTCAATTGCTCTCCTCCATATCTACAGCCTCCCCCCCACTGAACCAATACATCTCCACCCATCATGGACCGCCACCGCCATACTCCCTCCTCATCGCACTCCTCACCATCTCTCCGCACAACTTCGCCGTCGGATTCGCCGCCACAGCCAGCGCTTTCGCGACTTCATTCCCATACCGTCCACCCATGCTGAAATCACTCGACGCTGCCTCCTCGAAGTCCACCACGCCCCATTGCGCTTCTGGGCGGGAGGACGAGATGTGCAGGGTTGAGGAGGGGAGGGAGAGGAGTTTCGCGGTGGTATGGTAGAGGGCGCCGCGTTGGGTGTAGGATGAGGAGAGGGTTTTTGCGGTGTGTGGGGAGAGGGGTGCGAAGGGGGTGGAGGGAGTTAGGAGGGAGATGGCGAGGGCGATGTCGTTGAGGAGGGTTGTGGATGCGGAAAGGAGGGCTGAGGGGGAGGAGGTGAGGAGAGGGGGAGCGACTGAGGGGTCTGGTGAGGGAGAGGAGGATTGGACGAGTATGCCGTCGCCGTATAATCGCCGGAATGCTTGTGCTCGATTGTTTCGCGCAGAAGCGTAGGAAGGGTATTCGTCTATCAGTTTTCCTAGCGACTCGGCACATGTCTCGTATTGGGAAATGGGTGTTGGGGCACTCTTTGGGATTGGTTTTAGACCGGCGACTTGGAGTTCGGCTTCTTGGAGGGATTGTATGATGTCGACTTCGAGGCTAGATATCTTTTGGTAGAGAGCCGTGTCTGTGATATGGGGGTCTTTTGGGAGGGAAGAGTCAATGAGGAGGGGAGCTGAGGGGTCAGCCTCGGGGTTGTTTATCCTCTCGAGGATGGAGAGGTCGTGGGGTGTTAGAGGTGCTGATGCCATGGTGGATGTTTGGCTTGGGGTCCTTTTCGTACGATCAGAAGTCGAGCCTTCTTCTTGAAGTGTCAAAGCAGACGTGTGAGTCTCTTATGCTGACGATAGCGAGATCGATGCCTCCCCAAGGCAATGGGGACTTGAGCAGTAGTGGGGAATGACGACGGCGAGGGGACAAGGAGAGACGAACCGAGATATCAAGGAGGAGAGAGAGACCGGGATAACAAGGAGAGACGGACCGAGTTATCAAGAAGGGGAAAGAGACCGAGATATCAATGGGAGCAGAACGAGATATCAAGGGGAGAAAGACCGAGGCATCAAGGACAGGGAATTCGAGGGCTTGATTTGATAAGGAATTCACCTATACCAACCAGCTCGACTTCGCTTGCTCATCCCCGGCAGGACACGATTGGCCGACTCACTATGCAAGAGTAAGTCGCTTCTTCAGCAGAGAGGTGGGAGATGGCAACATACCTCTTTCTTATGTGCAATTACATGGCCGACGGAAGCCGAACCTAAGCGATCAACTCAAATTCCGCTAGTCTCGTCATCTGAACGCACTAGACCGAATCTGGGTGTTAAACCTCCAATGGCCGGGCTCTGTTATGCTTCACTTTCTAGTTCCGCTAGCAAGATGCAAGTCACCGTGAGGTAAGTCCCATTCACTTGTGGTTAGCCCGATGATTCGGTGGTATTTAGTTTCTGCTTTCCAGCATCTTTCTACTTCTGCTTCTTCTTCTTCCCATTCAACAATCACTTTGTTTGGTTTCAAGGAGCCTTACTTCATCACCAACATCTCAATTTCTCAATTTCTCAATTTCTCAATTTCTCAATTCCTCAATTTCTCAATTCCTCAATTTCTCAAGCTGAGCCTTAAATCTTGTTACTCTTCTGGTATATTGTACATACCTCCTCTCTCTTTGGGTCCATCGTTTTGTCAAAATGGCTCCTTCCGCTATCACTCCGCCTGTTCTCTCACCGACAACTCTTACATTTCCAACGTCTACAGACACGAACGGCGCAGTGGATGGCACACCAAACTTCCACGGCTATGATCACATCACTTGGTATGTTGGAAATGCCAAGCAAGCTGCTTCGTTCTACACAACTCGCATGGGCTTCAGAACGATAGCATATCAGGGTCTTGAGACTGGTAGTCGGTACATTGCTTCTCATGTCGTCGGGAATGGCAATGTCAGATTCGTTCTTACTTCTCCGATCAAGTCATACTCGTGTCTTGACGGTGATGAGCCTATCACCTCGGAAGAGCGAAGCCTGTTGATGGAAATTTACCAACACCTTGAGAAGCATGGTGATGCTGTTAAGGATGTTGCTTTTGAGGTCGATAATGTGGGGGGTGTTTATCAACAAGCCGTTGAGCGAGGAGCTGTCTCCGTTCAATCACCACGCACACGTTCCGATGAGAACGGCTCAGTCACAACCGCCATCATCCGAACATACGGAGACACAACTCACACCTTGATCTCACGAGACTCATACGACGGCGCCTTCCTCCCCGGCTACAGATCCATCCCCTCATCCAAAGTCGATCCCCTTCAATCCCTCCTCCCAACCATCACCCTTGAAGCCATCGACCACTGCGTCGGCAACCAGGACTGGGGACAAATGGAATCTGCCTGCGCCTACTACGAAAAATGCCTCTCCTTCCACCGCTTCTGGTCCGTTGACGACAACCAAATCTCCACCAAATTCTCCGCCCTAAACTCCATCGTCATGGCCTCCCCCAACAACGTGGTCAAGATGCCCATCAACGAACCCGCCCCTGGTAAGAAGAAGTCGCAAATCGAAGAATACGTCGACTTCTACGGCGGCGCAGGCGTCCAACACATCGCTCTCCGCACTAAGGATATCCTCTCCGCGGTCTCCGACATGCGCGCTAGAGGTGTGGAGTTCATTAGTGTGCCAGAGACGTATTACACGACAATGCGTCGGCGTCTTAAGACTGGAAGGCGCAGTTGGAAGTTGCAGGAGGATTTCGATACCATTCAGAAGTTGAATATCTTGATTGATTTCGATGAGGGTGGCTATCTTCTGCAGTTGTTTACTAGGCCGTTGATGGATCGACCGACGGTCTTTATTGAGATTATTCAGCGGAATACGTTTGATGGATTTGGCGCGGGTAATTTCAAGAGTCTTTTTGAGGCGATTGAGAGAGAGCAGGGGGAGAGAGGAAATTTGTAACAGATTGCGATTGGGTTGGGACGGAAGGGGGTGAGTGGTATGTAGGAGATATCGGGGATGACAGATCGTACAGCATTCCGATAGCGGTTGAATACCAGAGGCATGATTTGGTCCAAATTTTGGACGTAGCGATAAGACATGCATAGGCTAGCTGTAGGCCACAGTGTCAGTAGTAGAGTACTACTCTACTTGATTTAGGGAAATTGACTTCTTACCCAGGACTCATTCCTCCTGTGTAATTTCACAGGCAATCTGGTGACATGATGCTAGAGAGAATGGCATATGAACTCATGTGCTAGGATGTCCATGAATGAATGTAACGGTGGTTGGTTGTAGCGTTAGGTTCGTCGGAAACGGTTATTTTCTATAGCAAGAACTCAAAGGAAAGACTAATCGTTGAAGGTAAGGTAATTTTCGGATGAGAGGAAGGAAACCGTTCAAAGGATATCATTCGCTTGAGTTCCAGAGTTTGTCAGTCGCCTTGAATCTTCGAATCTAAATCAGTTAATACGTAGTAGTCACTGAGCGAGCCTCCCCCAAAACAACATTCACCACCACTTACCCCAACCAAATTATCCCAAAAGAATTGTAAAAACGATGAGGGGTACCGGATTTTAACCGATGACCACTTGGAGTCCCTAGATCACTTCTCCCAGACTTGGTAAAGTAACCCAAGCCTGATCCGAAGGAAGCTGCTTAATGCTGGAATCAAACATGCTACCACTACACCAACCCCCCGAATTGATGAAGGAAAGAATGGTTATTTGGGTTTATGCTTGAATGAGTATTTTTCACAGTGGATTAGGGCAGCGGGCGACGTGGGTGTGTTTTGTTGGCGCCTTCAGCTGGGTTCTAGTGCTTTGTACAGTCTGTGGGGTTTCTGCACCCGTATACTGTTGTTTCACTTCACGTTTAGAAAATCTAGATAAAACAATTGGTGCTGGCAACGGAACCCTATTAACAACGACCAATTCAGCTCTATCTTGCAAATTTGATAGATCGAACAAACCCAACAGCTGCGACCCTCGCATCTCCGCTTGTCACTTGTAGGATTCTTAGCGCCCAAGGAAAGAAGTTGTTGATAGTAGATTCACGGTCTTCTCGACTATCTACAGATTTCTTAATTGACTTTCCTACTTGGTAGAGGATCTAATGTTGTGGGTTGTCGACACAAATCAATGGTTACAGATACTATGTGACTCTTGGAAACATGATTTGATGTCTTATTTCCTTTATTTACAATCCTTGAAACTAACTGCAAACCTCTTAAATTCGCCTCCTAAATAGTTGAGAATGTAATAGTGCGTTTTTCTCCTGTTATTAATAAACATTTCAGTACTGTCCTAGTCATACGACTACCATCACACCAACCAGTCTTCTTCAGAGTAATCACTGCCAGAAGAATCACTCTCATAGTAATCATTGCTACTGCTAGAGCACTCACCGTCAGATGTCTCTGTGTCAGAAGACTCTTCGTCATAGTCAGAATCCATCTCCTCCCTTACCAATTCTTCCGTCAAGCCCCATTCCTTCAGAATATCAGCACTTGGAATTTCTCTTCCACTGTCCATCAATTCCTCTGCAAGACCTATACTGAGGCTCATGGCTAGCGCCGGTCTTTAGTTTCCATGAGACCCATGCTGCGCGCCTTCCTCGCTAGCAGAATACCAATCTGCATGAAAGAAACACCGTGACCAGAACTTCCCTCACCTTCCCATGTTAGCAAACAATCTTTGCATAAGTGTATGCCTAGAAAAACGTGAAGCATTTCGTGAAAGAGTGTCCAGAACATTTTGTTTAGGATACTTGGTGGAGACTTTTTACTTCTACCATGCCTGTTGATCAATATACGATAGCTCTCGGTCTCTTCGTCCTGAATTGTTTTTCCTAGTACAGTATTGCGGGTAGATCTTGTAACATTGTCAATGGTAAGGCGTGTATATTTTTCTATGGTCCCGAAGAAAAAGAGTCTGTCAAAAATCCGAGCATAGGACAAGAAAAAGAGAAGGGTTCCAGATCCTCTTCAATATGATACTTTTGAAAGGCATGCTTAATCGTATCTTTATGGGTGTCCATCTCTTTTTGCTGCTCTGCGATCATGGGCGACGTAGTCTTGGGTGCTGCGAAGTGGGTGACTATTTCAACCAGTTTGGAAGGGCTTAGCCTATGCAGTGGAAGTTTCTGACCACCCTCCAAATCTTGGATAGAGAGTTCCTGGTGTGTATGCATATTTTCAGCTTTCGTTTAGTGCGAGTTGCAAATATGGATAAGCTTCTTGCCGTGATGCTTATTTGATAGAATGAAATGTTTTTTCAACAAGATCTACGTAATATATAGACACCAAGGACTTTTGTTAACAGTATGTTTCTAGCCGAACCTTTATTCCACGTTTTCTGTCTATGAGCGTTGTCCCGATAGTTGTGCAACTAAGAAAAATAAACCAAGGCTTGGGTGAACAAATAAATCATCCCATTCACCAGAACACTCAACTTGAATGAAAGGAATTGGAGCGCTAGTCTAAACACTGCCAGAACAGCTCATCTTATGTCAAAACAACGGTAGGCAAAGACCAGTGGAACGCAGAGAACAACATTGAACCTCATATCGTAAACCATAGTGGAGATTATGTTACATAGCCTCATAAATATCAAATTCCGGATACTCGATTACATGATCATATAGCGCTTGAAGAGAAGGTGTAAGAGAAGGCACTGGGTCAAGCGAAATCACTTCTTCTTCCTAATAGTTAGGTGTGTAGTGTTACAACTAATGCGGGTCGAATCCCATAAAGTACAAAAGCTCTCTTTCGAATGGTTCTTTCTAAGAACTGCCAGTCTCACAAGGGGCAAATTTATATAGAGAAAATAAAGCAAGTAGTCAAAAATATTAGTGGTTATTATCTTGAAGGCTTAAGTTTTGGGTGAATGATCAATGCACATTTTCAGTCTATATAACCTCAGCCTTTCATGTCGCACTGAGTGAAGCTAGATCTTCCTTTCCAACAAGCCCAATCGTTGGAGCCCTCCTCCACGACACTTGACGGTGATGGAAACATCATTCTACCTCTAGATCCTTAGATATGTTACCAGGAGGATGAGTACTCTTAATAACCGCAATGATTCTAGCACGACCAGGGGAGTTTTTCACCCCATAATTTTCCGTGGTCATCAACTCCAAGAGAGCGCGAGACTCCTTTGCCACCTCCGGATCCCCTACTCCATAATTCCAGTGTCTTCTTGCTTCAGGGTTCCGGTCGACGAGGAGACGCGCAGAGTTCATGAGACCCTCGAGTAGATGCGAACCTTCATCCAGTATCAGCGAGCGGGAACTTTCTTCGAGACTACGTTCGCTCTCACGAGTATCGAAGTGATTGAGCTGTTTTTGGTAAGCACCGAGATGCTCTACGAATCGCCATCTCTCTTTCATGTAGTCCTTGTACTGCACCTTGTACATGATTCGACTTCAGCTCATCATCTGCTTCCGTTCCAGAATCTCGACTTCTGAGGAAGATATCTGTTGCAAGTTCTTTTCGAGTAGGACTTTGTCGATTCCCCACTCGTCGAGAAGCTGGAGCTCTGGTAGTGGTATTCTGGTTCCAACGAGCTCCCATGCCAATGAGTTCTCGAGGGGAATCATGCTGTTTGAAATTCCTCGGTGACATGCCGATTTCGACACAAGTGCAGCCACGGTCATGAACGTCTTGCCATGTGCGTAACGGCCTGTGTTCTCCCAATCATCACAACACTCCTTGCACACAAAATAGCACAGAAAGACGTGGACCATTTCATGTAGAAGGGTTACAAGCATTCTGTGTAGCACTTGACTTGGGTACTTCTGGTCGTCACTTTGCTTGTAGATTGTCACCATAAATTCTAACCGGGGCGGCAAGTATTTGGTGCGGCCAAACAGCCCGACAGTATTGCGGAGAGCAGGATCCATGACCAGCGTAATGACATTTTTAAGACTTCCGAAGAAGAAAAGATCATCGAACATGTTCATGTAAGTTGTAAATATTGCGTGGTAGCCAATGACTTTGTCGTCGATGTGTTTTCGCCGGTCCTCTAATGCGTTGTGTTCTCTTTCTTTATAATTCTCGATTACATCCCGCTGGCGTTTGACCATATGCGTGTCCTCAGGATCAGTGTAGTATGAGACCATACTGGCAAGATAAGATAGAGAAATGCTTCGTTGTGGAAAAGGCTTCGATGGAGAATGGAGCTCGGCAAACAGTATGTACTCATGTTGATGAGTCCTGTCCTCATCAGTGTAACCATCTAGTGGTCCGTTGACTAGAATTGACATGACGGGAGACTCTGTTCTGTTGGTTTTGCAAGTCGTGCTTGTAATTTCAAGAATTTCTATCGAGACTTCGTTTGACAAGGAGACCGAGTCCCGTGGAATTTTTGAGTGTGCCTGTAATTGAGAGAATCTTGTCCGAGATTTTTGAAAATAGGGGCTATCGCCGAGGCAATATATTGATGCTAGATGGATCTGTTCATGGGGATATGGATAATAAGCATGTTCATCTACACGCACGGCTCCACAAGATCCTGGAGGGGAAATGTTAATAGTGAAATCTGCTAGGTAAACCCCCTTCAACAAGGTTGTTGTGAAGAATAGAGATGGACAGCCATGTGTCACTGGTACATGCGAATTTAGAACTGGGCGTAGATATACTTTCCATGACCGCAACGACAGTGGCTTGAATTTAGAGAAGAGCTTTATTTGGCGCGTATAGATACCGAGTCAATTTCAACAAATCTGCATTGAATCTTGCCTCTTGACCGAAGGCTTAACGGAAACAACCAAACTGGAGGGTATTGACAAAGTGAAGTGGTGGTAGCTTCAGCACAACTACATAATCTTATGATGGGCATGGCTGGCAGCAACGAGTATCATAGAAGTAGGAGGCACATCCACAAAGGTAGCTACAATACAAAAAGATAGGGACATGTAATACAAAAGCCTTTAGAGCAAATATGGAGGGTGCTGAGCTTCCAGGGACGATATGAATAGAAATAGGATTCTGCTCTGGTCAAATATTAAGTAACAAAAGTCATGCTATCTTTTATGTTAATGACACTACCTCAAGCAAGTTACAGAGAAATTGGCCCCCTAAGCACCCACAAAGTCTATCATCATAAGAACGAACACACAACACACGCCAGGACGAACAAAAAAGCATCACAAATGGAGGACAGCCACGATACACCCTCAGGATCTGGAAGCCTTCCTCACAGGTCATCTCGGCCGCTTCCAATGGCCTGCATTTTCCGTCTAGAAGTCCACTTGGTGAACATCGAGTGCGTCTCTGGGGAAGAGCTTGGTTCAACGTGTTGGAAGGAGGCATCATCAGAAGCAAAGACCGGATCCCTACAGGGGGAGCTTGGAAAGCTCATGCAAGCTTGCGCATCCAATGTAACACAATCCGCACATAGACGAAAAACAATTCATCCTTAGAAGCTTCTATCACAACGACTCGCTGCAGCTACATTCATGCTCAGCCAACCGTGAAGTCCATCTCTAGGAAAAAGTCGAAACAGCGGAATCTCTATCGGGACAAAGCAAGTCCATCTTGACCAGTACAACCATGCCTGAAGTGAAATTGTTACATCCCATGAACGCCTCTAATGCTTAGCGGTAACCGTCTCTCCGGTAAGCTTCTCGACATATGTCTTGGCCCTGTAAAACAAAATGTATGAGCAACTGATGCTTTTGAAGTGGAGGGACCCAGGGAGAAGTGGAGAACTTACATGTCACCCATTGCAACCATGCAAATCGTCTGCCAAACGCCCAAACCAATACGAGGAACAACGCCACGATACAAACCCCGAACACCATTTTGCGAGTAGATGTAGGTCAGCGTATTGCCGACCGTCATCTTAGCAGGACGGTTAGGATCCACCGTCTTGCTCTGCATCTCAACCCGGATAACCTCGATGGGTTGATTCCAAGCACTGAGACCACCACCAAGACCACTCGCGAGGATCTTCTCCCATGCGCTCAATTTCCCACCCTCCTCCTTTCCGGTGACCTTTCGGATTCCCTGCTCTGCCAAACGGGAGAGACCGAACCTGGAGCCCCAGTTGGTCATTTGACGGATGGCAACAGCGTTGACGCCTTTGTTGATACCCTTGATGCCTTCCTTGCGGTAGATGTCCATGAAGGTTGCGAACGTGCTCGGCGGCTTGACACCTGTTGCGGCCACCTTGTGCTTCGTGATTTCAACCGTCTTCATGCAGGTGCAGAATCCCATCGTAGCATATGCCTGTGCAACGCCTCCTGTAACGCCTCCGCTGATACCTGCAGTGAAGTCGCCAGCGCCGAAGGTTCGAGCGTAGTATTCGGCTTCGGAGGCCACGAAGAGGAGGACGGCGCCCTTGGTGGAGGCTTCGATCCAGGCCCATGGGATGAGACCTTGGTAGACTGCAGAATTGAGGAATAAGCTAGCTATCTTCTTCGTAGATCGAGGGGATGGAAGCCGAAGGGGATTATTATTATTGCTTACAGCCAAGAACACCACCTCTGCCCCAGATCTTCGCAAGCGCACCAGCAAAGCTATCGCCTCTGTTCGCAGCCATGGTGGTCTTCACGACCTCCAAAGGCTGTCCAAGAGTAGTCACCTCGAACAAGTTCAGACCAGCTCCAAGGAGCAAGTTACTGAATTTGACGGGCTTCTTCTCTGGAAGCGCTGGCTTGGTAGCGATAACTGCGGACATCGCGGCGTGGATTTCTTCGTAAAGGGGCCCTGACCAAGGGAGTATATTTGCTTCGTCGCAAGAAGTTTGATGATGGAGAGTCTATTTGTGGAGAGTTGGAGAGGAGAAGGAGAAGAGTTCCGAGTTCGCAAAGTTATAGTGTCGGTCACCGATAAGGAGATTTCCTTTTGAAAGGGCACAGGGGTCGGGCTGAGCCGAGCTTGGGATTTACGAACCCCCGTACGAGTAATAACGCGGACGAGATGGAACGGGTGGAATTGGGGAGTCTCGTGACAACGACGATGATTTTCGACGGGCGATAATAATCAATCGGCTTATTTGACTATTGCATGTGAAGGCCAGGCGCATTCACACCACCATTTCTTCGCATCTATACACAAGCGAAGGGGAAAGCGAATTGGCATCATTGACGCTCGCATTGCGAGCAGGTATAATTAGCACCGATCGTATCGGACGAGTGAGGATGGTTCACGGCCGAAGAACAAGAAGCCTGAGACTAAAATACAGTTGACAGTGCCGTTGCCCCCCAAAAATCCATTTATATCCCTTCCTATTTCGTACAATCCTCCCAATATCTCCCCGGACCCAGCCAGCTCAAAAGTTCTTTACAACTTTGAGACAATCTCAGACCACTTGTCGGTGGAGAAGGACTTGGGTCTCTCAATGGGAGCTCCGACAGCACGGTCAATGATGAGCTGTGGGAGAACACCAATAGCTCTTGAAACACCAAAGAGAACAGTGTAGTAGCTGGCCTCGGTGAGACCATAGTACTGGAGGAGGACACCACTGTGAGCATCAACGTTGGGGAATGGGTTCTGCTCAGGGGTTAGATTCTGGTCCGACCACAAATTTCGAGTCAGGATCTTCATACCTTGGTCTTGCCATGCTCGGTGAGAACACCTGGGGCGATCTTGTAAACCTGGCTGACCAACTTGTACATTGGGTCATCTGGGAGATGTGCCTAATGGACTTGTCAGGAATCACACTTAGTAAGTAGAGGGTGTGCTGCTCACCTCAGCGAATGTGCGTTGAGCCATGTATCGGGGATCGGTCTTTCGTAGAACAGCATGTCCATAGCCAGGAACAACCTGTCCAGCCTTCAATGTGGTCCAGAGATAGTTCTTGATAGCCTCATCACTGAGATCATCACCAATGGCAGCCTTCATCTTGGTGAGCCAGTTAAGAACCTCTTGGTTGGCAAGACCGTGGAGCGGTCCGGCAAGACCGTTAAGACCCGCAGCCAGGGACAAGAATGGAGAGCTGAGGGCAGATCCAACCAAGTGAGTTGTGTGGGCGCTGACATTTCCACCCTCGTGGTCGGTGTGGATGGTAAGGTAAAGTCTCATCAATTCGATGAAGTCTTTGTTCTCACCAAACCCGAGTTGGTTGGCAAAGTTGAAACTGTAGTCCTTGTCCTTTTGGACTGGAGCAACCTTTCCTCCCTTGAACACGTTTTGGTAAATTCTTGCCGAGATGGTTGGGAGCTTGGCAATCAAGTCCATTGAATCCTCAAAGGTGTGTCCCCAGTACTCAGTCTTCTTCATTCCCTTGGCGTATGCCTTAGCAAAGGCAGATTCGTGCTCCAGGGCATTGACTGCGATTGAGAGTTGTGCCATTGGGTGGAGATCGCTTGGGCATCGGTCAATGAGCTCCTCGACGAACTTTGGGACATCGGAACGAGCAGCCCACTCGGCGGAGAGGTCGCGGACCTGTTGCTCGCTTGGAACCTCACCGGTCAAGAGGAGCCAGAAGAGACCTAGACGAAATCAATATACAGCTTCGTGGTTTATCCCGGAAGCACTCCATACCTTCTGGAAGAGGCTCCTTTCCACCAGGCGCTTTTGGGAGAAGCTCCTGGCACTCTGGAATTGTCTTTCCCCGGAAACGGATCCCTTCCTCGGAATCAAGGACCGAACCTTCCCACACCAGCGACTTGATGCCACGGGCACCGCCATAGACTTGGTCGAGGGTCACCTCGCCAATGACCTTGTTTCCGTGCTCCCTACCAAGAAGATTAGCTACCGGATGGCGACGATAACGGCCAATGGACCAGTTCTTACTTGCGAAGAGTCTTGATCTGGTCAATCTTCCCTGGAAGTTGCTCGGCAAATCGCTCCTTCAGTGTCTACAGAAAGGTGGTGAGTTGAAGTCGAGGTTGGAGGCCCGGAGGGAGGGCGCGATAAGCTTACCTGGGGTTTCGACGACGAGTAGCAACGCACGCCATTGAAGGCCGCGGTTCGCATTGTGAAGGCAGGAGCATTGAGAGAGGATCTCAATGCCGAGGACCCGAGACGAAGTGCAGATGACATTGTATAGTGGTGTGGTAGATTCTCAGGATCTGTCAAAGTTGTGGAAGAAATTAAGAGAGACCCGGCGATGGGGAGGAAGTTATTTTTCTGGCCGACCAGGTCTCAAGCGACCCAAGCTGTCCTCAACCAAGCCCGATCATCCCTGACGTAGCCGAGACAGGGAGGTCCCGTGCATGAGAGGAGTGGGGCTCCGTCGGGAGAAGGATAGAAATAATCCGAGGAGAGATAACCATACTCCGTATAACCATATACCGTAACCATCTATATAATTATATAATCACATACCGTAACCATATATATAATCACATCATCACATCATCACATCATCACACAATCATGGAACGGCGAATCGAGGAGAAAGCCAGCTTTCCCACTTTGGATTTCTTGCGTGGATTTTCCTCATTTCTCCAGCCATGTACGAGGATGACAAGGAATAAACAAACAAACGAGGAGGACAATATGAATCGGTTCGTCGGCATGCTTCTTCCTTCGCCCCGAGCTTTCTTCTATGCTGTGGCTGACAGCCTTTTCATGCCCTCCTACACTACGCATCATTCCGATGCCCAGGCCGCCCGGACGGGAAATACGTCTCTTTCTTCCGCGATGCGGGATTCTTGGGATATTTCATGGCCGGGCACTTTTTTCTGCAGGGATAGAAATAAAAGCAGATTCTTTGGTTTGGAAATACGGGTAAGGGAGTATACTTTGTAATGCAGTATTTGGTTAGGTAATAGGACAGCGTATAGTATATCACATGACCCCATGTGACATTTCGTCAATAGCATTCACGAGCGAGACCGGAAGATTCTTCGGCCTGTAATTTAGAAAAAAAGTACAGGGGTGAATAAACGTAAAATTGAGGTTCTTTCACCTGATTCGGAGAGCTCTTCACGGTCCGCCATTGGTCATGTCATGGTACATTTGTGGAGACCATCTCGTACTTACGTAGGTTGTCATAATTTACCATCCCCATCATGGTGGCTGGAGCGCTAGACCTGATCGGGCCGGTGTGTATTCAGTGGGTCCGATTGGGTATCCTTGCAAACATGCGAAAAGCAAAAAGACTTGCCGACTCTTCCCTCCCCGTCACCAACATCCCTCGACAACACCTTCAACACCATCAACACCATCCAGAAGTTGATGCGCGTGAAAGTCTTTGCGCACTCAAGCAGAGGCTTCTTTTGACTGAAGCTCCTGCTGCTCCTGCTGTCCATCCCGCGTCTCAGCGTTGATCGCCTTTGTCTAAAGTCGTACCGCTTCAGCCAGTCGTGTGCCTGTCCTCGCAGTAATCGCGACAGAGAGTCTTTTTTCTCTCGGCCTACATCGTAGCATCGTGTTCTTGGACCGTGGTGTAGATCGGGACATAGAAAATAGACCCACGGCCGGTGCTTGCTTCACTTTCATCGTATTGACCGTGCTGAGCTGTCTTTGAACGATCTCGGCCATCATGTCTTCTGCTGTAGCAGACCTAGAGACCGGCTTGCAAGCCATGCTTCAACTGAAGCCACCAGGAGTATCCGGATCGAAGATTCAAGGCCTCACCACTCTCTGCGTAGCGAACGTTCGGGTAAGACAGACAATTGCCCTCCTCCCCTCCCCCCCCCTCCCTGGACGTCCAAAGCTGACTTTCGTCTGCCATCTCAGTTCGAGTCCACCCTTATCCAGAAACTCTATACACACTTCAAGAACGCCCCTGGGTCTCATAAGCTTGGTGTACTCTACGTAGTCGACTCTGTAACCCGGAAATGGACCGAACAGGCCAAAAGTGCAGGACAGCCCATAAATAGTGAAGCGCCCGATGGCACCTTCGCCGATGGTGTCAACAGAGTAAAGGAACTTCTGCCGGCTATGATGAACATCATAATCCAATCTGCTCCCGCTGATCAAAAGGTACGCTTACAATGCTGTGGCCAGGAAGACTAGATGCACACATCTCGATCTCTCTGGACATGCCACTCGCTGGGCTTGAGACACATATGCCCGGTCATTTTGATATGATCCTCAACTTACTCTTTCTTCGTGTGCTGTAGGACAAGATCAAGAAACTAGTTGATATATGGGAGAAGGGCCAGACCTTCCCTCCACACATGCTTGCCCAATTCAAGGACCAGTTGAATGCCCCGCAAGGTAAGAGAACATGCGCCGTCGACCCATTGCTGGTATCTAATCTTGCATGTTTACTTAGCTCGATCGACTACGCCTCTCGGAAGTCCCCCCTCACATATTCAAGCGAACTTGCGACAACCACCCGCACAACCACCCGCACCACCACCCGCCCCAGTCCCAGAGCACAGGACTACCTCCATCGCAGATATCCTCGCCGAACTGGCTCGAAAGAATACCGCCCCTCCGCCAGGCACCTCGCAGGCCCAGGATGGCTCGTTCATGTCCCATGCGCAGAATCCCTCTGTCTCTCCAAGTATGCCCGCCATGAATCAGAAAGCTTCTTTTCCACCCGTTCCTCCGCCTGTAAATGCCCCTACCGCAGCACCTTATGCAACACACGCCGGACTTGCTGCTCCCAACTATGCCAGTAATCCAGCAAACCCATATGGAGGCGCTCCTCCGCCCGTAGTTCCAGCGGGAGGTCTTGACCCAGCCATGCAGCAGGTCCTGTTGATCAAGGCGCTTGCGGATCAGGGCTTGTCCCCAGAGCAGATCACGGGCATTATCGCTGGCTTAAGTACGATGGGTCAGGCAGTCCCTCATCTTGGTGGAGGGTTGCCGCAGCCAGTTCAATACGCGCCTCAGAATCAAAATCAAAATATTTCGAACGTACCACCGCATGGCTGGGGTCCCAGACCAGATGAATCACGTGATCGTAATGGAGTTCATGACCGCGAGGCTGCGAGATCACCAGCTGGTCGTTACCGTCAGCGTTCTCGCTCCCGTTCTCCTCCACGAGGATGGAATGCTCGTGGGTCTCCTCCCTCCCATCGTCGCAGCGAGCCTAGTCTGGAGTACGAACGAGACCGAAACTCCCCTGGTCAGAATCGGCCTGATGGACGAGGAAGAGGCCGGGGTAATGAGTATCGCCAACGCAGCCCTCCTCCTCGTCGTGGCCACAGTCCCAGCCCGCCTCAATGCGGCGGAGAAAGATGGATTGGACACGACTCCACCGTCCCGAGAGGAAGTATCAAAGGTAATAAAGATTCCAGCCATGCGCCTCCCTCGACCGAGACTCGTTCTAACCGTCGGTAGTTCTCAGCCGCACCCTTTTTGTTGGGGGCGTCACGTAAGTCTGCCTCTATGTAAGACGGCATCCGTTGCTGACCAATGCAGAATGTCTGAAAACGAATTGAGAAAACATTTCGATGAATTTGGCCAGGTACAAACCTGCATCACAAACAAGGAAAAACGCCATGCGTTCGTCAAGATGCTGACCCGAGCTGATGCTGTTCGTGCACGAGATGCCATGCAGAAGACCCAACTTCGCGTAAGCACGATAGAAATCCAGTCACCGATACATGGGCTAATGGAACTTCAGACACGATGGGGGGTTGGCTTTGGTCCACGTGAGGATTGCGATTATCAAACCGGCGTCAGCGTCATCCCCATCAGCAAACTCACAGACGCTGATCTGAAGTGGTTTGCAAAGGCAGAACATGGTGGTAGTGGTGGGAAGCCTCCCGAGTCCGGCATGGTTGTCGAGGAGCCTGATATTGAGATTGGGGCGGGCGTTTCCTCCAAGGCAATCAGTCGACGAATGCAAACCGACAAAGGGGGCAACAATGGTCCAAAGTCGAGTCGAGAACGTGATGAGGATGAATTTGGTCGTGCTCGTCGTCCTGAGCGAGAAGAACGACAGGACAACCGCCGCCACGATCGCCAAAACAGTACTGACAATGGTCCACCAAGCATGCCCGCCGTCCCACCATTCTCAGGAGGATTTGGTTTCATGGCCAATGGCATGCCAGTCTTTCCTCCTAATTTCGCATACAATGACCAACTACCGCCCCCTGGACGGCGTTGAGGCGGAATCACAACACATAACTTCACTTCCGAAAACTTCGGCTTATGACTTGACTTCTTCCCATGGGTTACTAAAAGGAGATCACTTGATGGCTTTGCTCTTGCTGCATGGTCATGGCGTTTAATTTGCATTCGATATACCTTCATCATCGTTGGACGCGTGCGGGGAATTCGATGAGCATCTGGGCGGACTATTTGACTGGGGGGATTTTGGTAGAGATGCATGGCGCTCGTATGGGAGACCGACCACCTTCTACCAGGTACGAAATTCGGGAGAGCTCCATGTGCATTCCAGCGATCTCATCACATCGCGAGCATGATGAATTGCAGATATTGACACTACTCTCATGATTTTGATATCTCTTCTCTTGACCCTCCCTTTCTTTCTCACATTTCTTTGCCACATTTCTTTCCTTGTGATGTCATATGGTATGAACTGGTGTGAACTGGTGTGAACTGGTGGTGTGGTGTTTGTGGTGTTTTCTTCTACTCGCGTAGGGAAGAGATTTTGTGGATTGTCGTATGAAGGTATGTTTGGCAATACGGAAGCAGAATGGTCGTGTCAGAAAGAGGGTAGCGAGGCGGGATCTTCCCCGATGTATTGACTGGTGATACAGAGAGGTTGAGATTTAGATGAGATGTCTCTTGTTGGTTTATATGGTGTCAGCCAGGCATCCCCGTCCGCAGTGAACAGTTACTAGTCCGCTCGGACTGTATGGATCGTCTTTGGAGGATAGACAATAGCAATACGGTAGAAAGCTCTCTCGACCTCATGACAAACCTTCCCTTATTCGCCTTCACTCTTCAGCCTCTCCATCCCAAGTCTCAATTTCAAACCCAGAAAACTTCACATCCAACACCTGGACATCACTCTCCGTCGGCGCCGCCCCCGCCATCCCAACCCACATCTCCTCCCTCTCATCCAAATCCCAAAACCCCCACGACGTCTCCCTCACATACTCCCTCGTCCCATCCCCATTAACCAAATAAACATTAAGCGTCGGCCCCTTACTCCCATCAGGCATCACCTCCCGTTCCGCCACCACCGTCATCTTCCCCGCCTTCTCATCGGCAGCACCCAAAGGCCTCAAACTCCAATCCGACCACAGGTCCGTAGCCACGACGCTGAAGCGCGGTTTGGCGTCGTAGAATTCGATGCCCGCCTTTACCCAGCGGCGTTTTGGGGTGGGGGTGGATTTCGTGGAGGGGAAGAGGAGGAAGAGTCCGCCTTGGTCGTAGAGGGTTTTCCAGGCGCCGGTGGCCGTGACGCGGGCGGACTTGAAGGAGGAGATGGGGATTTTCTTGTAGATGATGGGGGCGTTGAAGGAGTCGATGCCGGGTTTGCGCCAGATGTCGGTGATGGAAGTCACGGGGATGGTAACATCTCCTTTGGAGTCTGGTTTGGGGAGAGAGGTTGAGGAGGGGAAATTGGCGTAGTGGAAGGCCATGTTGCAGTGTCTTGAGTAACAGGGAGTAGTTGGTAAGTCGTAGTCGTGATCGTGGTGGTTGTTTTGAAGTCCTATGTGCAAACTCAGCAAGTGCTTACAGTATCAAGCGGGGGGGTACCTCATCACGTGGCGTGATGGACTCATGAGGTTTTAATCTGGTGCTGCCAAATTATGGCAGTGAGAAGTTCATACCGAAGTTGTTATCCCTTTTGGCAAGGTCAATTGGATTCGTTGGTGTCGAGGACGAAGGACTGGTCAAAGCTGATAGTCCAACAACAGCACATCCAACATGTCTTATAGACAGCCACATCTTAAGCGAACGTGGCCTCTTTCTTTCACAATTATCTGTCTTCTTATTTCACAAGATTACTAAAAGCACAGCTTAGCAATCTTCATCAAAGTGAGTCAAAGAAGTCGCAATGCATACCCGTTTCAAAAGCTTAAAACTAGTCGAATTGCCTGGTTGGGTACAGTACTGTAACTCCGTCAGCTCTCAAGAATCCACTCTAGGTTTCAATCGTCTCTACAATCACCAGGCTCGCTATTTATGTACATGTGCAAAGGAACACCTACATATTCAAACTTTTAGCCTGAAGTTCTCCCTCGTGGTATCCCGCACATAGACTTGTACATTAGTCCTGACCCCTCACCCCGAAGTATCGTGGTCTGGTGGACAGCTTGTAGTGTTACGTTACGGGGAGACCGTCGGGTAATACTGTATGCGAGGTAGTTTTCGCAAGAAGTGGAACTTCATATTGGGCTCTTGGCTGTGCGGATTGGTTGCAAATTGATATATAGCACTACGAAATCCCCCGAGAATGACGAGATCGAAGATCCAATTGAAACCCTCGAGTGAGGATTAAAGGGCCCGTTTGGCTCACTTTGAGTATTTAATGGAACTGTAGCGCCTCAAAGTTTATAGGCCATATAGCCAAACGTTCGTCCCTATGCAGACCGTTCTAATGAGCAGCCAGTGTCAATTGGTGCCCGCAGTCTTGGTGAAATTCTTGCTGTCCCAGTAAACTTCAAATCTGATAGACTGTTCATGAAGTGGACCCTTTTAATCAATGAGCTTGGTCTTGGGGGGGCGTTCGAATTCCAAGGTCTTGTCTCTAATTTTCCCGACTTCCAAGAGAAAGTCGCAAAGGAGAGAGATCTCATAATGCAATATCTGGGAATATGTCCAGTCGTATAACTCAACCAGACCCATTGTCTTGCCTTTCGTCGTGAAACCGCATCTTGCTTCTCTGACTTTTGGAACCAAAAGCTGGAGGCCTCGGTTATATCGCCCGATGGAGTACGTCGTCCATCCCAACATCGAATTATAAACAGGTTTGATAGGGTATAGATGTAATTGATCCGTATATATCTCTCACGAAATACAGCTTCATGAACGAAACCTTTCGAAAGTGATTCAACTTCAACGCGCACTCAAGCAACATCCCAAGGATCACATCGCTCCACCTCTTGCTCTCCTCGATCATTTCTCACCTTCTCTACCACCCTCTCTTCCTCCACCTTCCCCTCCGCCCTCTTCTTCATCAACCAATGCAGCTTCAAAAAGTCACTAGGCTCCATCACATGCATAGACGGCGACTTGTCGTTCCATAGGCGATCGAGATAGTTGTATAAAATACCCTCGGTATATGCACGTAGCGATTCGTTGACTCAGGAAAGGACGACTAGGTCGTGGAAGGAGAGGTAGGCTTGGATGAAGTTTCTTAGCTCGTTTAGGAGAGAGGGGAAGACGCCCATTATGAATTAATAGCGGTGGGCTTTAGTGAGGGGTTGTGAGCGATGTATAGAGATGTGTAGAGATGTGTGTTGTAAACTTGTAGTGATGCTGTGATGAAGCCGCTCGTTCCGATATTGCATCTGGTGGTTGTTTGGGCTTGAAGTAGCTCATATACAGCTTGCCGATTTGTAACGTGTCGATAATCTATGATGAATCGTTGGCAAGCAACGAGAAGTGACGTTGTTGTATCGGGTAGCCGTTCGGAACCAAAAGTTGACGGCTTTGGACCCCCAGTTTCTAGATGAGGCCTCGAAGAGGACAAGGCAAGCGACCCTCTACTAAGCAGGAAGATGTAAAAGTATCTGTTCTGATAAGTACCCAAGCCGTCTTGTACAAGGCGACACTGCTTACCTCTCGCGATCCCTGCCTTGTACTTCCTTACCAGGGAAGTCACGTTCACGGGAGAGAATAGCTAGAGCCTCGGAGACACTTTGCGATGATTGCCTTAGTCAAGAATGAAGCCTCGGGAGATGCGTGAGGTGAGAGCGAGATGGTGTGTTTTGATGTTGAAGTTTCACACAACTTAAAGATTTTCTGAACGATCATCGGGCGAGATGTGGCTTGACACGTGATCAACCCCCTTATAGTCAATAATTCCTGACAAATCTTTGCTCCACCACATCTCTCATAGCAGAAGACGTATCCCAGACGAGAGGTGTAGAGAGGGTGATGTTGACTTTGAATGAAAACAGTCGATTAAATGTTCCTTGCATATTCCAGCGAACTTCACTCGTACACTTATCGAAACCCTTAAGGGAGGAATCTAACCACCGTTCAACCTCACCACCCATTACCCACTCAATCTATCTAGTAGCTCTCATCATATCTCTCCCTCTACCACTCCAACCACGCCTCCCACCCCTTCTCCTCCCCTATCTCCTCCTCTCCATCCTCCCACATTCCCCTTCCCCCCTTAACCAAACCCTACACAAGAAGCCTGTAATGCCCCAACCCTCTAAAATACCTACACATCTCAACCTCCTCCCTCCTCCCCACAATCATCCCCTGATCACGGACTTCGACTCTTCATTCGAGGCGGAGGGAGTGGAAGATGCTGGATTCGATGGTGTTGCGGAGGGAGGTGTTAAGTTGGGAGATGGTGACGAGGTCGTGGAAGGTGAAATAGGCGCGGATTTGATGTTGGAGTTCGAGGAGTAGGGGGGGGGATGCTCCCATTTTTGAGGGTATGTAGAGGATTGAGGGGTTGTATCTGTAAAGAGTGTACATGAGACGGGAATTGATGAGGATGTGAAATATAGGTAAGGGAAGATGTTGAGATAAGGCACAGCATATGTAGCCCATATATACGTAGGTATTATCTCGAGCGCTTAAATATCGCTTCTATGCGGCGTACGTCTTAGCGAATATCAGGCTCCAGACATAATCGTAACTCCCACCGGTCTTAATATTCTCACTGGCTAAATAGACTTCTCGAGATAAACTATATGCTTATACTCGGCCTTCTCCAGCTACTTATCTATTCTCACTTCCCGCGAATCCGCGATCAGATAAACATCCTTATTCAGCTCTCTCCCTAGGAGTCCGTACCCCCGATCCCTCAGAACTTGGCGGTAGCGCTCCCGTCTCATCAGGAAATTTAATCTTTCCCTCTGGAGCCTGAGCCGCTGGAGGTGGCGAGGTCGGCGGCTTGCCTAATGCCAATTGAACCGGGCTCGGAACCCCCCCATCCAGATTCGGATCCTTAACAACCGTGCCTCCGATCTCATAGATAGGCAGTGGAGTGGTGATCCCTCCTACAAAAGTACGTGATGTATTCTGTCTGGATTGACTTCCTCTTATTCTCTCGCGGGTAACGCCTGCTACTATGCCGGGGATAATACCGTCATTGGTGCTGAACGACTCGCCTTCTGAGTTGTTTTGAGCTGTGAATGCTCTAGAAAGAGTCCTGGGCAGAAAGAACCCGAGTTTTCCCAGAGGGATAGATAGACCGTGAACAACCTTGAGACTAGTTAGTATAAAAGATGATTGAAGTGGGAGGGGAAACATACAATGCTACAAATTACGAGAAACCAGATTACCACCGTCATCACCTCACCCAAGTGCTCAGCGTCCGTACGCTCATGATCATTGAGCTTTATAGTGACGAGGAATTCAAGACTAATGTAAAGATAAAAGATCGCCGATACACCAATGGGACCGAAGAAACCCATGAAGATGGCTTGACGAACGTCCTCGATTTGATGAATTTTCTTGTGGAATGCAAATACGACGGGAAGACGTCTGACACACGTTAGCATAATTCCGGAATGGCATGTCATTCTAGCGTACCTGAACAGAAGGACCATGATCCCTAGTGGTATTAACCTGTAGATAGGAATGACGTTGTTGGTCAGGAACATTTGCCATGGACACACAGCTCCAAACCACATGAAAATCGATAGATTGAGCAACATATCAATAGTCGGCTGAAGGGAATCATCCAGAGTCTCCAACCGGAACCAATCATCCCAAGTAAATGCGTTTCCAGCGACGAAGCAAGCCAGGACGTCATCACTCCCGAACATACCGCAGGTCCCAACGATGAAGAGAGCAAGCGTGATAGCGAAGACCAAGAAACTTTCCCTGTCAACGAATTTCCGCTCCTCTGCCCAGTGGAGAAGTTCCTTTGCTATCCAGCCTACAGCGAAACCATAGGCTACGCTGAGAAGGATGGTATAAGCCCAAGTTTCTCCAAACCATAGACCAATCGCGTGTCCTGCCCCTCCATGTTGACCCGTACCCCCTTCGCCTGTATACCTGATCAAGTACAGCGCGAGGAACAGAAAGGGGTATCCCAATCCATCATTGGACCCAGATTCAGCAGTGATAATCTTCTGCAAATCCTTCGGGATATTCTTGTCCGCGAATTTGCCCTTGACGATTCCGTTGGACAAGATAGGATCGGTAGGCGTAACACAGGCTCCTACGGCCAGTGCGTGGAGGAAGGGTAGATGAGGGACCATTGCCCAAACCAAGAGACTGCTAGCCAGCCACATGGTGGTCATGATCGGACCAAGGAGGAGGGCGAGCGACTTCCATTCTGTCTTCAAGTATCTGCTTGGGAGTTGAACACCTGCAAGGACCAACTGTACGCCGAGGACAAGGCGGGTGAAATATAAGGTAACGAGATCGAGGTTTTCTTGGGTTCCGGTGTACTCGAGCGGTTTGACCAAGTTGGTGGCGCGAGGAGAGAAGATGACTCCTACGACGAGGGAGATCACTATTATTTATATTAGCATTGCCATAATAATATCTCCTACAGCATGCACATACAGGCCTCGGAAAGATAGAATTTCTCCTTGCAAAGATATGAGACCAAACCAAAGAGGGTGATGAATCCGCCAAGCACGGAACACTGTGACACATTGTCTGTTATTAGCATGGATCTTTTCTGGGGAACCGAGGGACCAAGAGACCAAGAGACCAAGAGACCAAGAGACCAAGAGACCAAGAGACCAAGAGACCAGGGACAACGTCAACATTGGGCCAATCACCTACCACGATATTGAAGTTGGTAATGGACAAGGTAGGCATCGTGCTCTTTCGATGTAGCCGAGGTTGGAGGTAGGGAAGAAGGATGTTTAGGTCGTGTTATTGAATCATTTGGCTGATAAAGAGGGTGGTAGTGAATGATGGTAGAGCACGCCACCTTGGGTATCCAAGAGGATTGTTTGACGTGTGGCTGCCTCTAGGCAATGCTTGCTTGATGCAAAGAGTGGAAGAGAGTTGACGGTAGTCAGTACTTCGTAGATTTGTAAAACCCAAAAGGGACTTCTTCCGGGTCGAGTAGCTTACTAGTACTTCGTGGCTCGGCTTGACATGGGATGAAGGCTTCTCGCCCCGCGTCGTCATACCTTCGTACCTCCGAACAGTACTCCGTACAACGTAAATAAATGTTAAATGGTGGACGCAATTGACTAGCAGGATCTCGTATCTTGACCAGGTGATTGGTCACTCCACCTTGGATTCTCGACATTATGTGGGGCGGTTTAGCGTTGATTGCGGCCTGCAGGCGTATTTCTCCGTATTCACGAGCTTCTCGTATTCAAGTTCCTCGTATTCACGAGTTTCACTGAAGCTGGGGCGATCTTGAGCTTTACTTGACTATGAATATCATGTGCAGTTGTACGGTACGAGTGCCCCATATGACATCCCCATGGTATAACCATTATCTACATTGCTGAGCTGCCCGTCCCGAGCTACCAGAAGTGCCAGCAAGCCTCCTCGAGCCTGGGTATCAGGCCCACAGCCATTCTAAAATACAACCCCATTCCAGATCCCTTCCCATACCAAGCCCACCTTGCGACAAGGAACACACACACAACCCTCCTCTAGTAGAATAGGGAGGGTCGACATCGAAGCACCGCCCTTAATCAAGCGCCGGTAATCTGCTGCCTGCCACGGCAAGTTCATCAGCTCCGGTATTACCAACATCCTCATTGTGGCCCTTGACCCAAGTACATCTCGTCTCAACGCCGGCCTTGTCTCTCTGATCCATCACGGCTCTGATCTTCTCCACGATATCACGGTTTAAGACGGTCTGGCCGGTACTACTCTTCCAGCCGTTCTTCGTCCAGCCTTTGTACCAGATTGTGGCACAGTTGATACTATAGTTGCTGTCTGAGATGATCTCAAGGGGTTGGGACGTAGGCACGATCTCGAGCGCGCGAAGCATACCCGTGAGTTCAGCGCGTTGGTTGGTTTGAGGAAGACCCGGAAGTCGAGCAGCGACATTTCTAACGGGACGTTAGTTTGACATGGAAGCCAAGGTCGAGAAGGGAAGCATACCTGTCATCACCCTCCCCAAACCAAACCCCGTACCCAGCCTGAGCACTCGCCCGTCCATTCCCCCGACTAGACCCATCCGTCCAAACCTTCAACAAACCACCCTTCCCCTTACTCTTCCCCTTCACAACCTCCTCTACCTTCTTCCTCTTGGTACTAGGTTCTCCATCATCATCATCATCGACAACCATAACCGAGCTTTTACCGCCTGACTCCACAAAAGCTTCCGCCTCGGCATATGTTGGGAACTTCTTGTACTTCGGGCGATTGACGCCTATGATTTGTTCTTGTGCCTCTGTCCACTCCGTGTAGACACCGGGTACCTTGCCAGTTGCCACACCATAGAAGCGATCGCCGGTACTGGATGAAGACGAAGCAACAGGCTTGCCAGCGACGAAGTCGCGGGCGTCCTTTTCCGAGGGGAAAGACTTGACTATATATCAAATCAGCACATTAATCTCCAAGCTTCAACGTGATCCCCAGAAAGCATAACCGTGACTTGACAGAGATTAGGGGTACCTACACACTGCACCCTTAAACCCCGTAATCATCCTCTTACACTCATTCCACTCCGTATAAACCCCGGGCGTATGTCCCGCCCTCACCGCATAGTATTTCTTCCCCCCATCCGTCGTCGGGATCTTCCGTTTCTTCGTTACAGTCGCCAACATCTTGACAACCCTCTTCTTCTTTTCTTCCCGTTCAAGATCTCGCGTCTCCCAATTAAACGGCAAACCCAATCTCTCTCCTATGTCAAAATGGTTGTCTCGAGTAGACTTGGACTTGCAATTGACGCGCCGGTGATGGAAAGATCGGAATTGGACGAAGAAGGCTTTATATTCTCGGATCGAGGAAGAGGTGAAAAGAATACCATTCTATTTCCAGAACGCATTAGCACTGTCTCGAAATAGGCCCCTCCACTCCCTTCTCCTTCCACTCCGACAAAGAAAAAAACCCCTCCGCATCCGCCCTAATGGCCGACCCGCCAATCAGTTCATCTGTAGGGAGATAAAGAAACCCACGTACAAGTGTGAACAGCCGAAGAACAAGACGATGCAGCACGGAGGCGTTGGGTGGAGGAAGTCACCGCGTTGGAAAGGAGAAGAGTGGCACGAGGCTACTCATCAGATGGGAAGGAGTGTAGGGAAATAAGGAGTGGATTGAGGTGGTTATTGAGGGTGGAGAAAGGGAGGGATCCGGATTCTAGGACCTCATTGCAGTCCTGGGGGTTGATGATGCAGGCAAGGAGGTTGTTGCTGCAGGCGAGGAGGTTGTTGCTGCAGGGCCGATGTGGGGAGCTTGGGCCGAAGCAATCAGTCCAGAGTGAAGACTGAAGCCTCATGGACAACATCGTGAACAAACATCATGAGCAAACATCATGCTCGGTACGCGTATCTATTCACATCCATTTGGAACAAGCGAATTCACGGCCGAGATGGTTCATTCCCACTCGGAACTTGATTGTTCTCCGCTAACGCAAGCGGCAACCGGTCAACGATCTAATGTACATATCAAGACCTACCGCTCACCAGTATCATCAAATGTCCGAAGTATAAGCCAGTCTTCTGGGTATGTATAAGCACCATGACAGCCCTTCCATCTTGTGCCCAATGCGCCAGATCCCACCATCCCATGCCCAGTAGTGACCACCCAATACACCAAAAGAAGCAAAATGTGCATGATCTGATCTGGTACAGTACATGTCGAACTCCTGTATCATGCCACCATCGCTATGCAAGTTGTTCCGAACCAAAACAAATGAAAGAGAGAGAGGGTGGGTCCGAGACCGACCCCCAGGTCCGTCGCAAAAACACCATAAATATGACAAGTCTCTCTAGAACCAGACCGGAAAGGAGCGCAAAATGCGTGTTGTAGAACAGGGGATCTACCATCATCACAGACCGAGGAGTCAAAAGCGCGCTCTCATATATGCATGAGGACAAGGTCCGCCTCTATGGCCTCTGTCCGTGTCATGGTCGCTAGGGGATTTTCATCAGTCGAAGGACGACGTCCTAGAGGACGCCGGATTAGTTGTAAAAGATCGCAAGTAGTGAGGTGAGTCTAGCGTTGAGGTTCGCTCTGAGCAGAGATGTGGGCATGTGTCCGTCTGTCTGTCTGTCGATGGGCACCGAATTAATTGCCCTTCTTCGTCTCCTTCTGAGGCTTGTAGTCGACAAGCTCATCAAACCAGAATTCTTCCTGGTTATACCGATAGGCGTGGAACTCGATGCCATATGGTTTAGGCTCGATCGAGAATAGAAGACCTAACGGCACATCAAGATCCGCTATGTCGTCCCGAGTGAGATCCATGAAGTATGCCATCAAGACGCGAGCGACTGAGCGATGACCAATGATGAGGACATGATCCTTGATTCGCTCGAGCTCACGAACCATATCACGAAGTCTACTGATCACCTGAAGGTATCCTTCTCCTCCCACCCCAGGGTAGATGTAGTTGAGCTTGTCCTTCGCCCGCCGGTCATACTCGTCCGGGAACTTCTGTCGTATGTCCTCGTAGGTCATGCCCTCAAACTTGCCCGCGTGAATTTCGTTGAGCATTTCCCAATTCTTCACATCGTAGTTCTCATCCTCTTCAAAATCCTGAGCGCTCGCAATGCTTCGTTGCAACATCGACGTCCAAACACAGAAGTTCTTGGAGTCGAGATCGCCCAGAAGCTCGGGGTAGGGTGGTGTACGATCTCCAGGATTCGGAAACTCCGATTCTGTAGCTGCAAGCAATCGTTTCTTCTGGTCAACTTCCCACTCGGTTCGCTTCTTCGAAATGAAGTTGTAAAGGACGGTGCCATAGTTGTGACCGTCAGGGGTCAGGTCCGAATCACCACCCAATCTGCCCAAGTAGTTGTCGATTGATTCACCATGGCGAGTGATCCAAATCTGTCTTGGGGACAAATTGAATGTCGAAAGATAGGATGCGATGCCACTGGTGAGGAAACCTTGAAGCTGGTGATGGACAAGTTTACGTCCGACATCAATCATCTTGATGTACTGCATGTTTTGATCCTCTTCATATTCGCCTAGCGGAACATAAGCGCTCTCATATGCCGCAACTCGCTTCTTGAAGTCTGCGAGAGAGCTTTCAGGATCCTTGTTCTTGTAGTCAGGTCCACGAAGTTTCAGGCGCATGTTGGTCTCCAAGAGCTTGGGATCCTGGCAAACGCTTTCAATGAAAATTATGCCGAGCTTAGACTCACGCTCCTTTACCCGATTGAAGAGAACCTTTCGTCGTTCTATGGTGCTATTGGTCGCGTCAAGTATTCCAACAGAGCCGCCCTTGTTGAGAAGAAAGTCAAGAAGCTCATCCAAGGTTGACACTGCAACCTGTTCTCGCAATTGCGCGGCTTTCTCATTCTTGGGGTCAAAGAACTTGGCCGATTGATCCATGGTTTCGGCACTAGGAAGTTTCGCCAACTCAGCATTCTCTTGAATAGGGTCAACGCCATTGAGCAGTATATGAGCCGCCTGCGTCGGCTCGTCAATGGTTGCCGCAAGGGAGGATGTGCCCTCGCCTGGTGGTGGAGACTTCGGAGGTGAGGTCACAGGCGATGCGGTCGGTACCGGTCCATTTGAGCCGCCAGCTGCAACACGCCTGCGGTTTCCAACGTTGAATATCCGAGTCTCGTGCTGCTGCCAGGAAAGGTATCTCTGAATCTTCTTCGTGATGTATGACTTTCCCCGCGCTGGCAGACCGACCATTATGACTACCAGCTTTGCGCCAACATCTCTTTGTGCTATTTTGCCGTCGGGGGAAACTCGAGATCTCGTCATTCCGGGGATATTGAGGGTCGTCGCTGGAGGTCTAACACGAGGAGTAGCAGATCCTGAGTTTTGTCGTACGGGATAGCTATTCTATACGTCAGAATATATTTCTTGTTTTGAGTCACCCGATTTGTATTGGGTTTGTCATACCCCAGCAACTGGGCAGACCTGCGGATAAATATCGAGAACAAGGACAATCAACTTACAGTCGTGGACTTCCTGGTGCTGTCGAAGGCGCACTGGGTAAAGGTGTATCGTTGAGAGCGTGTGGCATGCCATTCAGGGTGGCATGATTTCCCATTGCTACTGCTTGTAGAGCGCGTCCTAGAGGGTTCTTTGGAGGCGCAAGACGATTATCATTCGGGAGGTTCTCGTTCTTCTTGTGAAAATTGCTCTCCCGAATGCAGGTAATGGTTGCGGTAAGAGGAGGAAGCATGGTGTCAGCCATGATTCTCCCTGCGGAGCGGCTGCTAAGGACGGCTTTGGCGATCTCAGAATGTTGACTTTGGCGCCGCCGTCTCGGTGCTATCAGTGGCTGATGGTTAGGAGAGAAAAATCTTCTGAGAAATGTGGGAATTTGTGGACATACTTTGTGGTGGAATGGTATGCAACATCGAAGGAGACCTCGCAGGCAAATAATAATTGTCGGCGATCGGGCCTTGCGTGAATCAGGGTGGGTACTACAGTAGCGAGTAGCGAGTAAGGTTACCGGGTAGCCGTCGCCCCTTAAACCCCTGTGACGTGAGGTACGAAGGTAAACAAATTGTTACGGCACTCCTAGTAGAAAGCGGCACTTTTGTAGAGAAGTGCTAAGAGATGTCTCGAGAGTCAAATATATGTAGGATAATGCGTCCAAGGAGGTTCGCGACAAGAATGTCTCGTTGAAAGAAGCGAGCCTTATTAGTACTAGGGGATATTAGACAATAGTTCGCTTCACCAGCTTTTGTATAATCCGTCCGGCAGCGGCGTCTTTCAGGTCAAAGTACTTTGCTCGGTACGCCTTGAACCATCGTCCGTAAGGGTTGACGGTCTTGGAAATGTCCAACTCTGCTTTGGAGATCGATTTCGTCTTGCCTTTAACGGGTAAAGGGGCTTGAAGGGGTTGAAAGAAGGCAATTGCTGCGCTGGTTTGTGAATAGCAAATTCAATTCCAGGTCAGCTAGCCAGCTTTTAAGCCTCCATGGTAACGGGTCCGGAAGCGCTATCGAGTTTCGATTGTTTCGTCGGCCCGCTGTTTCCTCGATCGCTCGTTTGTCGAATGATGTATTTCTTGATGAGAGTCGTTGCTTCTGTCATTCGGTGTACTCTACCGCCAGGCGGAGCGTTTGGAATGTTGGGGTGAGATGAGTTGCACAGACTGAGTGGTCGAGAGTCAGATCCAAGGATACTCATGCTTCTTATGGTTGTCTTCTGTTTTGCAAAGCTGACCAGCCTGAATGCAAGAGACCCCTCCATCCCGCTTTTGACCTACCAAACGCGGCGTGGTCAAACTGTCCATTTTCATAGGTTGCGGTTGCTTCCCACACTACCTAATCCTCTAGCTGTGCTTGGGACAATGTCCCCAATTATCTGATAAGATATCAGACAGTCGGAGGCATCCTCTCAAACAATCTTGAGGGCTCCTATGACCTATGGGTCTCTCTATACAACAGCAGAGGAAGCAGGCGAGGATGCTGATAAGAGCCCGGATAGAGTCCAGATAGTCAAGGAAAGTCTCCCAGCACACGGAAGGAAGATGGTCTACTCTTTGGCATAGAAAGTACTCGTCAACGCCGCCTGTTTGCCAGTACTCGTATCCATAATCGAAGTTCTCGATTCTCATGGTCCATGGGAGCCGGCCCCAGAATTCCGAGCTTCCCAGAGTCTCACTGGAGATCTTTTCCGTTAATCGTGCCGGCGTCCTTGTGTCGCGTGTCTTACGTCGATATATGCATATGTTGCGTGGGGGTTCCTGTTCGCTTCAATAATATCGATATGCAGCTATGCATACAACGATGGAGGGGTAAAAGCCACCAAACGCCTTCGAAATCAGAAATTTGTCGAGTTTTCCTCATTGCAATTGAAGGTCTCCTGGGATCCTTGAGGAGTCAGGTTTCGTCGAAGCTTGATCCATTTCGTTATGCTTGCCCAGCATAGCGGGCTTCGTGGACTTCGTTCCAAGTTGTGTCATAGCCTTGTCAGCTTCGGAAACATTCTGCTTTGACGTCTATTTGCAACGATGAGAGTCTTCCAAGGCATCGACATTCGACAGCCTTGTGGGAGCAATGTCGAGGGAAGAGGCCTTTTAAGTTGCTCTGACTTGCCGGCTCTTGCCGGTTGACTTCCCCGAATGCTACCGAGGTCATAAGGAAAACTCGCATCAGACCCACATTTACTTAAGTACTTCACTTAATATCCCGGCTCTTCCATCCATCTCAAATGCAAGCTCTAATACACAAACATGTCTGTTACTGTTACAGCACATGACTTTCCCAACACGACAAGCTCGTTGCCCTTTCCAACGTTGATCGCTAGTCAATCTCTAAAACGTTTAAGTACTCCTCTAAAGGAAAAGCCAACAAATTGTGCGGACGATAGGTATTTGGAAACTCATCCTTATCTAGAAGTCTAGGTAGTTCAAGTCATGGGGCACTTTTGTTCATAGTTGGCCTTGATCTTCGCTTGCCGCATGATTAATTGCTTTTAGTATAACGCAGTTGGGATTCGTCCTACCTTGATAACGGGGGGCTGGATCTGGACCACAATCATTTTCATTCGTTTTAAGCTCCCTTGAATGCAGGCTCGGTTTGTCTTGAAACTAGATGCAAAGTCACACTTCGGCTTAATGCATTAAACCGAGATACGAGAGAAGAGATGGATTTATTCTATTTTCTGTTGTAGGGACACTTGTAGTGAAAGGGCTTATATGTCCCTCGAGCTCCCAAGTCCCTAAAGGATATTCTTGCAATCTGGAATCTCGTACATCACCTTTCTGAGCTGTCCGACAGATTATCCTTGTTTCAAACATTCTATACTTCAATAGAGTTCATATCACTAGGCCAGTTTCCTAGATCTCGCCCATCATGAATTCATTTCTGCTGTGCTAATATCAACCCATCTCGGCCCAAGATCCTCGACCATGAATCGAAGTTTACAAGTTTCAAGCTGTGGGTCAACAACATCGCCAATATCCCACGATACCGGGGCCGTCGACCCATCAGCACTACTCACCACTTCATCCGCTTACGCAGTGCAACTAGTGCGGCAAGTCAACTACGGGTGTGTAGTCTGGAAGACGTTCTCTGTTACCAACGACAATGAAAACGGAAGTGATGCCTTCAAGGAGATCAGCGAGAATGATCTTATCGCCGCCAACTTCGAAAGGTTAAACTCGCTCGTTTCCACCAGCATGCTACTCCTAGATCACCTACTAACTAATTAGCATGTTCTTCTCACAGCTAACAATAATTTCAGGCGTGAACCACACAACCTCCTCTTCAAAGTCAACATCTACAAAAAATATCCATTCAACGAACATCATTGGCGAGCAAATATTGCTCCACCGGCTGGCGATATCGACTTGCCATCTACTACCGTTCGTAATACATAGGTCGTACTCAAAGACAATATCCCCAACGTCGAATTCAAGAGATTGACTCTCGACATGCCAGGTGATGACTCGGTTCCAGGATCTGCTGCTTAACCTTTAAAGTGAAAGGACGATCTAGGAGCCCACTGCCATATAAGAAAAGAAATCAATCCGTTCTCGATCCTGCCAGCGATGAGGATGATGATCATGTCGATGATTACAGATCTTTCTGGAATTCCTCCTTCGGTTTATCTTGAGAGAATGATGCTAAATCCCCCAAGGACTTTACTGCTTGCAGCTCTTAGGATTCTGTGTATTGTAGTCATTGCGATTATCGAATTTGATTTTTCGGGGCATTGTGCGTTAACACCTTTTTAGTCTCGTTCCTCGTTTCTTTTGTTGCTACCTTTTTTGATTTGTTGCTATGTTTGGTGTTCTACTCGTCGAGATCGTCACATTTGCTCAAATTCTTTTCAGGATATTGAGTTTCATGATTTATTTTCGCCTTGGGTTGTTTGTCGTGTTAGCATAATTACAAATGGCAATTTTTGCTGCTTAAATCCTCTTAAGAATATAATAGGATACTTATCCTCACTCTTATTGATGATAACCACAGCTAACTTCTACGGGTGCTTATTTTGCTTTCTCGTCTAATGTTTGGGGCCCTTTGTCACTCTGTCAAAGAAGCTGGACCAGAATTGCTCTTTGATTCTTTAGTAGAAAATATATTTTAAGCTGTTACCAGCCCTAGATTCCCTCGACTATAAGGTTAGCTATACGTAGTGTAAATACTAGTGCTCTTATGACCTAGAATTTCCAGAAACTCAAGATATTGCTGTTAGCAATGATTAAAGGTTCTTATATACTGGTCTATAGCATCATTCCTTTCTTACTCATTGTTAATGTCCTATTTCAGGGCATTTTGAACAGACATATGAACAGATATACTCACACCATTTTGTCCTATTCATTAAGCTATTCTATTACATAATGTTTATGAAAAGAGAAGTCTGAACAATATATTTCTTTCACACGTTGTTCCGAACAAACCTTAGGAATACCATTGAACAGAACGCATCAAAATTCATATATCATGAATAATTCGTAGCTCGCAAAGAAAAATCATCACTCAGTCGTCTTGATACAAAGCTCATTCCTTGCAAGCGCGAAACTATACAAATACCACCTCTCTCTTTTAAAAAAGCCACATACATCCTTTAATGAAAATCCCAAATAACAGTCACTAATCATGGTTGTCCCCCCTTCACCTTCCCACATCTACGAACCTGAGATAGATAAAGCTCATCATCATGCCTATCCCCCGATGTCTTGGTTAAATGGGGCTCCTCCGAGAATTTACCGCAATTGTCCTCCATCCTATCTGACTCATATGGTCTCTCTCTATGCCAATGCAGAGATCTCTGACATGGGAGAAAGACAACAGGTTACAAATAGAAATATCAAGGCAACAGTAAAAAGTGCCCTCCAGGATCACAACAATGCCGAAAAGGAAATTGACTACCATACTATCTTCGAGGCATACTTGGGATTATTCGACCAACTCTTCTTCTTCGAGTCCTTTAGAGGTCTCATAACACTTGTTCTAAGTCCTGAACAGAGTAGAAAAGTTATAAAGCTGGGGAATACGACGGCTCATCTGACGGAAAACAACCTGAAGTTCACAATTACTCTTTATCAGCAAACTAAAAAGAAGGTGTACCCATCTGCCGTTCTCGAAAGGATGATTGCTACTCTTCTACACGAAATGGTCCACGCCTTCGTCAAGTTGTATTCATGTCCCAAATGCTCTGGTGGCTGGGAGAACGATGGTATCCAAGGTCACGGTATGTTATTCCTCGATATTGTCGCCATCGCCTCAAAGGCAGCACGTACCAAAGGTCTCCTTACTAGAAGAATACCCCTCGAAGTATCCCTTGCGAGAGAACTACGAGGCTTTGGCATGTCGATACCAGACGCCGTATTCCTAGAGAACTGGGAAATTGACAGAACTCTCCTAGACAAATCCCTTGGGGGTATCTGGGAGGTCGAGAAGATCCTGGACGGGGTCAGACGACTATACACCACCAGAATTCGTACCGCGTACCTCGTGCGCCTCAAACACCGTGCCGATTCATTCATCCAATGGATCTACGCAGATGCTCTCGATCATGCGCAAAATTTGATTGCGGACTTTCATCAGGAGATATTAAGTAAGCGCAATGAATCCCATCATAAGTTACCTTTGGAGTCAAAACGTCCGATGACTGAGGTTGCTCATCGTTATACGAGAGCGAGAACGAGAGTTCCGATGAGTGGAAAGGAAGTGGATGAGGCGGCGAGAGCATGGCTAAAGTCGGTTATGGGTGATGATTATGACCTTGATTGTGCCGAAGCCAAGAAAACTCTGGAAAGTTCGCAAGCTACAGAGAACACGGAAGAGACTCCTAAGATCACGGAAGAGATTTCTGAGAGTATAGAAGATACTCCTGATGACGAAGGCTGTAAAGAGGCTCTTGAATATTGTTGATATGGTCCATGGTTGCTGTCAATCGGTACATGTTGATATACATCACCTCAAATTGTTAAGAAAGGTAAGATATGAAAATCCACTTGCATCGATAGAATCTTAAAATTCAAGCATTTCTCAATTTAATATCCCCTGAATAAAATTGTGATACCAAAGCGAGCCTATATATGACTGCGACTAGTGACTTCTATTATTTGTTTGTATTTCTTAACAAAGACGTGCTTAGAAAAGAGATTGCACCGTAGCTAATTCAGTGTTCAACTACTAAAACTCTATACTTCTTTGGTGGCTTTTTAGATAGAGCATTGGATCTCACACAGCTAATTATTGTTGTATAAGTGTCCTTGGGATGTTGTGCTTATTCGATCTCGCGTGTTTCAATGTGTATATTTTCTTGGTGCTTTTGGAGCCATCATTTCACTACTAAGACTTATATAGTGTAAGAGCCCGATTCGAGCAGTAAAAAAAATATTAACTTTACAATACTCTCTATCGGGACCACCCCATATCAAGAATTCCATCTCAACAACCATTCCACCACTGCAACAAATCCATCACAACAATATATTCTTCTGATTGCAAAAATCGCCGCGGAAAAAATACAAAGGGCTACTACGCTCAATATGGAAAATCAAAAAGAGTTTTCCAATGCCACGACTTACCTGCAACGTCTACGAAGGTATAGCCGTATGTGTCAATCGAGAGCGATGTAGCTAAGAAACGCTCTAGTAGCGTTCTTGCTCCCTTCCTCTATCAAACGCTTCGCTTCTTTGTTTGAACACACCACGTACTATTCTCTTTACATCCAACCTATTCGGATGAGTGAGGGCAGAACTGAACTCCCATTGTTACTTAAGGGGCCGTTTGGTTCACTCAAATACTCAGTATCTATAGCCAGTATTTAAATTCCAGTATATGCGACCTTCACCGAAGCGTTTGGTTCACGCATATACCAGTATTTATTTAAATACTAGGCTAGAGTTTCAAAAACTCTGGTTGTAATGACGACTTATAAAGTTTGGTCCCATTTGAACAGAAAAGGACCCACTGATATTTTGTATATAGCCACTACGGTCGTTCGGCAACATTATTGAGCACGTCAGGTACTCTCGTACATGGTTTGCATCGACTTCTCTCGCAGCCGTCTCGACTAGGCGCCTCATTTTCAGACACTTGTGCTTCGAAGGAAGATCTAGTTAACTTTGACTTAGGTCTGTGGCTCGCTCGAGCCAAAGAAGAATACGTTACCGAATCTTCGTGTGAAAAGGACAAGGCCGAAATAAAGATGAGCAGTGAGGCAGTGTGGATGTACTGTAACGAGTAACTGGAGTACGGGGTAAAAGGAGCACTCCGATAAGTTGATGTGCCATCTGGAGCAAGAGAGGGAAGCAATCGGGAAGCAGCTTGATCGCCACCAGCAAGCTGACTGTTCTCCGTGCGAGGCAAACAAGAAGAGGATCGGCGAATCTAGGGTAGATAGAGCGCCAAGTCTCGAACTGTAGTGTTCATATCGTATTATCGTTTGTGTGTTGGAAAGTTTTCGCGCATCCCAGGGTCATAGATGATGTCCCTGCAATTGCAAATATATTCCCAAAAATAACAGATAATGGCGCTCTCTACCCTTTCATCGTCTAGGCACTCGCACTGCGTAATTGGGTCGGTCCCTGAATGATGTGCTGTAGTTGCAGTGGCTCTCTTGATATCCTTGCCGTCCAACCTGCTTCTCCTCACTCAAGCTGCAGTGTGTTCGTGTTGGAAGTGTGGTCACTGGTCGACGAGCCTGCATCAACGAGTCCCCGGATTAGGAGTGGGCTGCGACACAATACAGACGTAACAGCAAGCCCTCGGAAGAAAGAGTTTATCATCCAAGAGATATTCATATGAACAAGAGAAGTCCTTTGCAATTTCTTATCGACCTTGGAATACTCCGTACCTAGTGAAAGAGGTTGTAAACACAAGCACGCCGGCAAGTTCATTGGCGAATGCATTGACAAGGGGACTCGACCACGTGATCTCGAATAGCGCCTCGCCTCTTAGTGTGGCAGGGGTCGTAAGTTGAATCGTAACTCGTAACTATCTCGTAATACACAGTACACTCGTAATACACTCGTAATTAGCTCGTAACTAGCCTGTACCCTCGCTATCTTTTACTCCACCTTGATCGGAGTCAAGACCTCAAGTCGACACGACGACAGAGTCGCAGACCTCGTGCAACTCACGACTGCCTAGAGCCTGTCAGCATCTATACAATCTATCTAAATAGAACGCCGATTGACCCGGCGACTACAAAGTTCGAGCGGTGACGGCACCGGAATCCAAGCTCTCCCTCCCGAATCCCCCAAATCGCCTTGACGATTCGACTCGAGGAATTGTGCCTGGAAAATCCAACAGACCGTAATCGCACCACTCCGACTATCTATACAACTAGCAAATACCTCGGTCCGTGTCGAAAAGGCGAAAAGGATACAGACAAAAGTTGCTGGTGGCTGAGAGCTGACCACGCACCTTGACGGACCTATTTCGACGCGAAAGACAACAAAACACTCACATCGCTCAAATACTACAGAGCAAGAGGCCATGCAGACTTCTGCAGAGGCTGTGTACTCAGCGACCTCTCCACCGTTTATCCTAGATTCAGATATGCCCGGACGATTGGACTCGGACGCTGACTTTGGATTCCTCAACACAAATTTATCCAACGAAGCCGCCAATAGCCCAGGGGTACTTTATGCCGAGGACTTTGCGACGGAAAACTCCCAATTCGTAAATTTCAACTCTCCAGCTCCATCCGTTTTCAAGAGCCCTATTCCAGCGAAGGCTTCTTTCCTCGATAAAACACCACTGCCAGTCTCTGCGCCATCGACTGTTTCTCCTGCGGGGTCGGAGTCTTCTGGATATAAGCGCAAATCGAGCTCGGAATCGTCAAGATCGGGCATAACAGCGAGTGATATGATGGATGACTCGGAGGTGAGCGATTGGAAAATGGACGACGCAATGGGTGGTATGGATATATTCAACGATGCATCGACGTTTGGATCGTACGACGGCACAATTGATCCTGCTTCAATGAACGACTCGTTTGGTGATTTCAACGATAAAAGCATGAACGATGATTTCGACTTTGAAAGTGCTGCGAGTAGCCCGAGTCTGTTCGGCAACGCGAATGGTCCGATGGATATAGAGTCGCCTGAAATGCCTACCACCAGACACGATACACCGCGCAAGCATTCCCCGGCCCTGAAGTCGAAATTCCATAGAAATCACAATAAGGCAAACTCGGTAAGCTTTATTCTTCGAGTCTCCCGAAAGTTAGAGGAGGCCCATCTAACTCTGATAGCAACATTCCGTAATACAGTGTATGAATGGATTGACCACCACCGCCTCGAGAGAAGCCTCCCCGCTCTCCGCGATGATGACTAGCCACGAATCGTCACCAGCAGCACTATTTAGCAGCACCCCTTCACTTGTCACAGGAACGGAACATTTCAACGGGGCAATGTTTGGATCTGCTCCTCAGAACCAGGGCTGGGCAGGTTGCTTTCAAAGACACGGGTTACCTTTGGTACAACAGACCATCAACCATCCTCCACCACCATCGCAGCCTCAGCCGCAAGCACAGCCAGTTCCTAGAATGGCCCCAGCACAAGCCTCACAACCTAAAGGTCCCTATGATCCAGTATTGAGCATCCATCCGACACCACTAAAGTCTCGTGTGGAGACTCAAATCCCAATCAAAATGACGCTGTATCCATTTCCTAAAGGAATTGCTAAGCTTCATCTTCCTACGCACACAATTTCGAAACCAAAACTCCTAGCAAGGCCTACTCTGGGGCGGGCCCCTGATACATTGGAGCTATACACGACATTGGTATGTACTAGCGCAATGCAGAGCCCTGAGAATAGACAGCGTGCTTTCGAGCGAGCTGCGGCGCCTCCATCTCCATCTCCATCTCCATCTCCATCTCCATCTCCCTCTCCATCTCCATCTGAGGTCAAGGAGGAGGAAAAGCCAGAAGGCGAAGAAGAAGAGAGGAAAGAGGAAGACAAGCCTTTGAATGGAGGGGATGTCAAAATATGCCCTGGTTGCATAACACGTGAGCGAAAACGGGCCGCACGAAAGAAGGTTAAGAAGGTTGAGGAAGAGGAATCTTGGCACAAAGATGAGGCTAAGCGTGTGGTTGTGTTCAACACTCACGAACTCAAGGATTGGCAAGATCCTAACCACCAGGCGTCACCTGATGGCTCGCCGGAACCATACATTCCTCCAGGAGCTATGCAGGTAGATGCCCCGATGCGAATTGCCTGCTACTGTCGGCATCAGCAGGAAAAGTTAGGATTTCAAGTCATCTTTACGATCAAGGATTATCAGGATCGAGTAATTGCTCAGGCGATGACAAACTCCATTATGATCACCGACGATCATAAAACACATAATATGCCAATGTTGAGCATGCAGAATTCTAGTGGATCAGATGGTTCACTATATCCTGGGCCACCATTCCCTGCTGATGGTACTTTTGAACTAGGCCCTGGCCCGATTGGCAATATTGGTCCTTTTCGCATGTCCCATTCTACCTCCGACTTGCAGAGCATGGCTGGCAACTTCCATCTTCAATTTCCTCATACAATGGGCATGGCCACCTCGTCACATCCATCTCAAACGACCTCAGCAACTATGACACCTCGAAATATGTCTCGTCAAACCTCACCCTCGATGACATTAGGCCCTACATCTAAGAAACGGAAGGCCAGTGGTTCTGGAAAAGTCCCGACTGGACTGGCAATGACCCGACTTGAAACTGGACAGCTATCTGGTCCAGGGCAGATGGGTTCGAATCCAATGAGTGCTGCAACGTCTACTGCTGCTTCGCCATTTACTCCTAATCTCGCTCCCTTCCCTATGCCAGACATGAAATTCGGCCTACCGTCTTCAAACATACCTCCGATTCCACAACAATACAATACAGGCCCTCCTACCCCAAACAGTAACGACCAATTGTTTTTTGGTAATAACAATCGCTCACTTTCTATGGAAAACCTTGGCATGGGGCAACCATTGTTTTCCGCTCCCACGTCGGCTCACCCTAGTAGGGCGCCGAGTCCGAACAGTTTGAGGAATGGCGGATCATCATATCACAACCAGCTGCAGAACCAGATGCCACAAGGAGCAAACGGAGTCTTTAATATGCCCATGAGCATGACTTCACCTCGTCCACCTACCATCCACAAATTGATTCCTAATGAAGGACCAAGAGCTGGTGGGATAGAGGTTACTTGCCTAGGAAGTGGATTCTCGCAGGGATTGGAGGTGATGTTTGGAGAGTCAAAAGCTACAACCACGACTTTCTGGGGTGAGACGTCGCTCGTTTGTCTCTTGCCACCTTCTGCTTTCGCTGGGACAGTACCGGTCACGTTCAGGCATCAACAACAGCAAATGCAGCACTTCGTACAGAATTTGCCAAAATCGCAGGCAATTTTTAAGTATGTGGATGATGATGAGCAGCAGCTTATCAGGACTGCCCTTGCCGTTCTAGGTCATAAGATGACAGGAAAAATGGAAGATGTTCGAGATCTGGCTCGACGAATTGTGGGTGATGGCAACCCTTCTTGGGGTGGTTCAGCAAGTCACTCCCCACCTGGTGGACCTGGCAATCAGCAAATGCCAGGCTTCAATGCTGCTGCGTTTGGTGTGGACCTTGAAGCGACCCTTCTAAGATGCTTAGATCTTATTGATCTTGATGACAGCCCACATATGCCCCGACTTAATCTCAGAAGATCCTCCGGCCAAACAATGCTACATCTTGCCTGCTCTTTAGGACTCAACAGAGTTGTTGCTGCCTTATTGGCAAGAGGAGCTAACCCAGAAGCACGCGACAAAGGTGGCTTCACACCAATGCATTTCGCAGCACTTCATAATCATCCGCAAATCGTCAGACGACTTATGCTAGGTGGAGCAGATCCAACTATCAGGAGTCTTCAAGGCTTTACCCCTTCAGATATGGCTACTACAGAGGAAGTGCTTTGTGTGGCTCGTCGTATCGAGCATCACTCTAGAAATCGTAGCGGATCCTCGTTGAAGAGTAGGACTAGTAGCGCTACTTCGCTCAGATCCGTTTGGCAACCATTATCCAGACCAGCGTCCAATGATCAAGCTCTTATCGAGGACAGTGATGATGGCGATAATGAATATGAGGATGAAGATGCTGATGCTGCCAACGATGGGGCGTTCTGGATGAGGAGCGTGAGACGCCCAAGTGTTCAGCAAATCAAGAAAGAGATTGTTACAGTGAAGGATCCTGTTATCGTGTTACCTGGACAAGCAGGCCTCGCATCTCCATCAGCTGCAATGACAGCTTTCCGGGATCAAGTAACCGCCCAGATACAGGCTCTGCAACAAACGATGCATCTCAACTTCCCAAATCTACCGCAAATGCCTGCTCTTCCAGATTATCAGAATTATCTGGGTCCAAATGCACCAATGGTTCGTCGCATCAGCAATCTGGTTAACAGCCGACAAGATCCCGTGCCTGGGGCCAAAGAGCAGGATTACAAGTGGTGGGACTTGTTTTCGGGCACTGTGCCTGCCGCACCTCCTGCGTACGAAGATATTTTCCCTCAGGGTGATGACGATACCAAGCGGGAAACTGCAAGCCGAGCAGCCACAGACGCTGTAGCGGACAACAAGTGTGTAGAGCTTTTTGATCAGGTCGAATGTCAAGCTGAAAGCTCGACTGCCATGGAGAAGCGTCCAATCGTTCTAGAAACCGTCCGAATTGGCAATCAACATACTATTACAAGAGAACAACAGGATCAATTGAGATTGGCCCATGCCGAGAAAGTTAAAAGATTGAGCCGGGATAGGAATTTGTTCTTCATTTGGGTATGTCTTCCTCTATTCCCGTGACCTTGTAATCATTTGATCATTCACTAATTTCATAAAAGATTCCTCTCCTCACTGTCGTTATCCTCGCTATGCTTTACAACAGAGTTCCACAAGCGTGGAATTATGTATCAAATGTCATGGACTCGATGCCAGCTCGTGCTGAGGAGACACGCTTCGTCGAGGTCCGGTAGGATATGGCTTATTTGAGGACATGACTTGCTTTGATTTCCTGAGCCCGCTGCACAAACTGCTTGTTTCAAAATTTACCTCATCGGTATGACAGCAGACTGAATTTTCGACATATTCGAATAACTTCTAATAGAAGTTCTAACGTGACTACGATCTGGCATTTCTTTTCCGCTATTGCATCTGAGCATACATCCATTAATTCGATTCCTACACCTTTTTCTGGGCCTTCGTCAGCTGGGGGGTGATTGCTTGAAGCATTTTTGCCGCGAGGGTTTGTCTCGTTTGTTGACTCTTTGTAAAATGACCGTTTCTTTGCGATGGAGTTGGGGTTGTTCCGGGGAGATCATACCAGGGTGGAAATGGAATGGACAAAAGACTCGTCATCACTCGGGACTTTTGGAATGCTGGTTGGCCTCGAGGGAGACTTTCTGGTTATGGGTATCCATATCCGTATCGGTCCACGCTCTAACTGTTACTGTATCTATATGGAGAGTGATGAAACTGATAGAAGATCCAAATTATTGGCCTGTTGATTTTGCTGTGAGAACTCTCGACAGAAAACTCTTTCTCAACGACAAACTCGTCATTGCTAGGTCAGAGATTGATATCATGCATTGAGATGCTCATCCACGTCTATCAATCGCTTCGTCTCTGGGTCACCGTCTCTAACAAACTCCCACCCCAACATCGTCCAATTCAACTCCTTCCTCCACCACATCCCATGTCCCAACCCTCCTTCACCGTCCGCACATATCCCCCCCGTCGCCCTCATCCTCTGTTCAAAAACCACGCGTCCGAACCGCGAATGCACGATGGCCATACTGCACATCACGCAGGGTTCATGTGTGCTGTATATCTCGAGGTCGTGGCAGAGATAGCCGTCGGGATCTGGGGGGAAGATGAGGGGGGAGGATTCGAGGGGGAGGTGCTGGGAGGTTTGGAAGATCGTGGGGGTCGAGGAGGGGATGGCTTGAGAGAGGGAGTTGGTGATCATACCGATGGCTCGCATCGCCGCATGCGCCGTCACATTTCCACTTCCTCCCTGATCTCTACCCCCCCACCCCTTCCATCGTAGATCGCCGGCCACAGCTACACATCTCCCCTCTCCTCCTGCCTTTCTTTCGACGACGCAAACTCCCACGCCCTCCCCCACGCCCTCGTCAGCAGCTTGTCTCGCAGCTTCCCACGCCACGCCCATCCATCTCCCCGACCCGCCTTCTACTTCCTCCTGCGCGCGCGCTACGAGACTCGGGTGCGGACCGAAAGGATTGCTCTTCTTGTATACGCAAGGCCAGTATTCGTTGCTCCATGCCACTGCTTGGGCCGCGGACGTCGGGGCGAGGAGAGGGACGGAGATTTCGACGAGGGGGACTTTTGATTCGAGATGCGCCTCGAGGGACTCTGCTAGAGCCGAGGAGGGGATCAACGATGTCGCGGCGAGAATGAGGAAGATCACCCGTTCCCCCCCCTCTGCCCGCGAAGAAGACAGAGAGGTATATTCCTCCACAACAGAAGCCGGCAACGTCTCGGGCTTCGCAAACCTCCTCAAATGCTGCAGATCAAACCCTCCATCTTTCGGCAACAGTGTTCTGATCAACCTATATACACATAATCAGCATCCACTCCCTATCCCCCGTCCTCCCAACCCCCTCCCCCCCTCCAGCAGAATAGAACGTACCCCAAAGTCCCACTGGCCACCTGCGGCCTCACAGCCGTAACATGAACCCTCAACGTCTTAACCTCCTCCCTCGTCTCTAGCGTCGTCTTCAACGGGATCAAGCACCCCGGTATAGGTATGATAGGGCTCGCATCGTGCTCGGGGCCCGTGGAGAGGGTGCTCATGACGGCATTGTCTGGTTGTGGTTGTGGTTGTTGGAGTGGTTTGTCAGCCTTGCAGCCTTGTGAAATTTTGTTTTCTGGGTCTCTTGATTTCGACAGGGGGGGGGGGGTCTAGCATCACGTGGAACTCTGGGATCTGATGAGAAGAGGAACGAAAAGAGATTTGGAGATTGTTGGGTTTTGAGCATAACCGAGTTTGTAGGTGTTTGGAGTTGATAGGAACTGTCCTCAGCGTTAGAGGCAATTCACATTTTGCTCAAGGCGTGAGCCGATTCCTACGTATTGTGCTTCTATTCCATCCGATGGAGAGATAACTTCCGACTTTTCCAGGTGTCGGAAGATAGCGAGGAAAGATAATTGTCACTTCACATTCAAAAGTCGAAAGATTTATTTAACTTTTCATTGATGTCCTAGTTACATGTTTGTGGCTCACGTAACCCCCCCCACGAACATACCCAGATCGAAAAGCAAATCTGAAATATAATAATAAGTCCATAAAGCCTCTTCAGATGCTCAAGGTATCAATGAGAAGTGGCAGCCGGTTTAAATGACGCTTCGCCTTAATGTGAAAACATATGACTTCGCTTGTGTCAAATAATGTGGAGTTACAAGGTGCACCATTATTATCCTGCCAGCTTCGAGTATCAAATATGGTTGATGCTCTAGCCGAGTCGAAGGCAGTCACCGGATAGTTGAAGAGAACGCAGGTATGTGTAAACACGAGATCTCTGCTCATGGCTATCGAAGTGAACTGACCCATTAACATGTGGAAAAAAGCAACGCAAAATCCACCAAATAAAAGGAAAATCAGAGAAAAATGAGACGGGGTCTATGCATTGGTAATTGAGGTACAGGTACAGATTGAGCCGCGCAGTCGCTCATATTGTACCCTGCGCCGAGAGATCGTAGGAGAATCATTGCCGAGATCTTTTGAGATCAAGCTTTTTATGGTACAAAGTGCCGCTGAAATATGCTGAATACCGTCTTCGAGATGACTGCATTGACGATGAATGCAATGGGAGACTTGCAAAGAATGCAGCTCCAAATGAATGCTAGTGTAACACAAAGGGCCGTGAATATCGTAGGTTGAAAACAATTTCCGAAATTTACAGACATCTACCCAAGAGGCAAGCCAAGTGGTGGGTGATATCCGAAATGTAGCTGTAGAATGGAAGTTGCGCATCCAAGGCCAGAATTTTATTATCGTTCCTCGTACCGTTACAAGCGTAAAGATCATATCGTCATGACGAAGGGTCGTGGGGATACCGGAATTAAACCCAATTTCCTGTGCCCTGACCAGCAGCACCTTGGCCAGCTCCTCTACCATAAGTGGGAGGGAAGAAGTGGTTGGCGGGTGGGGAGGAAAGCTCGCTGCTCGCTGGGTATGAAAGTGACTTTTGTCCATTGGGGGTCGCAGGAAGTGAGAGACCATTGGGAGTGACGGCTCCATTAGGAGAAAAGCCATCGGCGTAAGGATTTCCTGGAGGGCTGGCAAGGGCGCTGGCAGAAGCGGAAGCATTCGACAGACCGCGTTGGTGGCGGGCGGCGGCCTGTCCTGGCTCCAATTCGGCGGCAGGAGTGACTTGACCACTGGATGGCCCACTGCGACCTTCATTGCCTTGAATCTTGCCTTGAATGCGGCGACCGTATGGAGTCGTGCGGATGGCGGGCAAGTGAGGACGGATGGCATCGATGAGGCGAGCCTTCATGGACGGGTTTGCATAGTCAAGAGCAGTCTGAATGACGTAGTTGGCAAATGAATCGCGGAGAAGACGATCAAGCTCAGCTGGTTGAAGCATCTCCTCGATGAGCATATCCTTGGAAGGCTCCTGGGCACAACGAAGACATTTCTCAATGACGTTGGAGCTGAACTTTTGCTTGGAAAGCTGACCAACACGACCTTGGAACATGGCCACAAGCGGCTCGGTGAAGATGGGCTCATTGAGATCGAGGATGTATTGCACAACGTAGTTGCCAAAGGGATCCTGGACCAAAACGTAGGCATTATTGGAGATCTGTCTGATCAACCAAGCCTTTTGCTCACCAGAAGCGTGATCAATGCAACGTTGCAGAACACAGCATCCATGACGATGAGTGCCAACATCCACACAATGGGTTCCGACGGCGTCGAAGATGAATTGAGCATCCATAGGGGAAAGCTTGTTGAGGCACTTTTGAATGACATGATTGCCGTTCAAATCCTGAATCAGCTCGACGACCCGATATCGGAGAGCGCCAATGATGGTTTGGACCTGACCAGGGGTGGAGATGAACTCAATCATCTTTTGCAAAGCTCGAGTGCCATGTTGGTTGAGGGCAATGCGGACCAGGTCGTGCGAGGCATTTTCAATGAGAACCGTGCGCTCATCATCATTGCAGTACTCGAGCAACTTTTGGCAGAGGTAATTACCAAAAGGATCCGTCATCAATTCAATGACATGTTGGTTGGTCTCAAGCCAGATCATGTGAACCTGATCAGGGTTGCGATCCTCCAATTTTTTTTGCAGGTAGCGGCATCCATGTTGGTCCTTGCAAAGCGCATAGATCTCACCGCCAAGTTGCTCCAAGGCCATGTTTGCAAATCTGTTCATGGCTATTTCACCAAGGTCAGTCAAGGTTTCCCATGGGGAAGAATTCCACTCACCATCACCATCATTCTGGCGGCGTTGTTGAATGACACGGGCTTGACTATCACGGGGTGCTGGGGTCGGCTGAGGAGAATACATGGCGCCACCATAGCCTGCGTATGGATTGTGTTGAGGGTACACGGGCTGGCTCATCTGCATGTTCTGCATACCCATGGTCATCATCTGCATGTTGTAGTTGTTGTTGTTATTGTTGTAATAACCATTCAGGGGGGCTGGATACAACGGTGGACCTGTTGGAGTGGTCATGGCAGACGATGCTGGTGTTTGAGTGATGCCCTGGGTAAGCGAAGGACCGAATGGCGGAGCACTGGCCTGCAAAGCGGACTGGATGGATTGATAGCCTCCGTTTTGAGCCTCTCGCAAGGAGTTCGACTCTGGCGAAGCCATCTCACGGCTCAGTCTGTTCATGGCATTTGGAGGGATGCGACCAAGACTGGCGTTGTGGTTATGCAGATGCTGTTGAGCATGGGAGTTGGGAGTGGTGTTGACGTTGGACACTCCATTGGTGGCACTTCTCATGGTCGGAACATCATTGGTAGAATAGGATGACTGGAGCTTTGGTGGGGTTGCCTGAGCCATCTTTGGAGGGGAGGAGATCTGAGATGTTGGTTCCTGAGCATCGTAGTACTTCAAGTCGAGCGAGTGACGGTAGGAAGGGCGAACGCTGATGGGGGAATGGGGGTCATTGGAGAGGGCGGTTGAAGAGGAGCCGTTGGTCTGACCTTGAGAAGTTGGGAGGCTTTGCTGAGATTGGGTTGGTCTATGACGAGCAAACGAGCCCCATCCACTCGACATGGCCTCAGGGCCGGGTGATTGAGAGAGGGCAAGGTCAAGAGCTGCCGAGGAGGCGGAAAGCTGCATCGGCTGGTCAGCATTCAAATGTTTGTGGAGGCCGTTTGAACTTACCAGGCCTGGATACTCCTCACGACGCACCAGGATAGGAAACTTGTCATCGGTGGCGTTCATTTGAAGGTAGGTCTTGACGTCTGGAGATGTTGCGCCGTCCTCTTCCCCGAAGAGAAAGCGAGTGGTGTTGCTGGGGTCAAGTGAGAGAACGTCCTGCATTCCGTTGCGAGACTTCGTGACGGGCATCGAGTATCTGTTGAGGCTGATGGTGGGTTAGCAAGGGAAAGAAGGAGCCTTGCAAATATGATGGAGAGCAAGTGGAAGTGCGTCTGAAGAAGGGTTGGAAAGAGTTGGGACGAATAAGTGAAGCTGAGCTTCTACGTGAACTGGTCAAATAAGAGGCTAGCGGCGGTAAGAAAAATTTCCCGTAGTTCGAAGACAGTGACGCCCGGTCAACCTGCCATTCAGCATGCAAGGACGGGTGTGGTTGTGTTCAAGGTGTTGTGGTTGCGAAGGGTTGTGAAGGTCAGGAAGGGTGTCCAAGGCAAGGAAAGGAAAATAAGGCAACCCTAGCCAGCCGCGCTAGCGCCAACGAATATGAGGGAGGATTTTTCTGCCTGTCAAGGGCGAAGGTGAACTTGAGGCAGTTTCAGATATTGACTTTTCGGCTCTTCTTGCCGTTGACATTTATTGCGGCTGTGGGTTCGTTTTCTTCGCCAAGAGGGAGCCTCCATGGCAAGGGCTTGCTTGACAACGACATGTCGAAACGCCCCAGGCATGTAGAGAGGCACCAACGGGCTGGTGCCAATTCTGAAAATCATCAAAGTGGAAGGCGTCGACTTACGCATTGGTTGATCTGTGACTTGTTGGGTCTTGTCTGACCGCCTCCTCTTTCTCATCTTCATCACTGTTGCGGCGCGAGCCAGGAACAGACTTGGAAGGGAGTTTGTCCTCCATCATTCGAGATGGCAATATGGCGGATTGAGGAGAGGTGAGTTGGGATCCTGACCGGCCTGGTCTGTTGTAGAGTCCTGGTGGTGATGTGAGGCTGGAGGCGGAGTAGCGATTGGGCCTTGAGAAGACGGAAGGGAAGCCTGAGCTGCTCTCTCGATATTCGGGAGGTGTCGTGGGTTCGGACTGATGACCAGCGTTTGGGTTCTTAGAGCGGCCAAGATCTTCCTGCATCTGTGCGAGTTCCTGTTCTTCTCGTCGTTGTTGAAGGTCCAGCAATTGCATCTCGGCCTCGAATCGCCGTTTCTGCTCCCGTAGTCGTTCGTACTCGAGTTTCTTCTTCTCTAACTGTATCAATTGTGAGTCAATCTCGAATATTTGGTGGGCAAAGAGATGCAATCAGGAATTGGGTGGGTATTTGCAGAGTTGGGGAAAACAAAATGTTGGTTCGTCGGACTTGGTTGATGCGGCTCGGTTGGAAGGATTGAGGGGGAGCTTACCAGCTGGACTTTATGGTAGGTCTGGCAAAATGGATCGTCAGTAAATTGAAGGTGAAATTGACGATACCGAGCTATTCACTCCAGGTTGAAATTGCAAGCGCAGGAAGACCAAGTCGCTGATACGAGGAGTCGACGCAAAAGCAGCATCCGGAAGAGCAAAGGGCAAGGAGCTTACCGATGGACCATACTCTTGTTGGGGATCCTGCACACCACGCTGGTTTACCAGAGTCCCAATCGTCGGTACTCTGGCGGAGTCGGTCGTGAATCTACGCATCAATCCTCCACGAGAGTCTTGGGAATGGAGAGGCTGGGGCACTCGATTGCCATTTCGAGGAGAGACCAGGCCCATGAGGGAGGAATCATTGCGAGGGGATTGCTGGCTGCGAAAGCGAAGTTCGTCCATGCGGTCGCTGGTGCTGTTCGAATACGACATTTCCAATAAAAGATCTACTATACGAATATCGTCAGTGGAAATCATTGCGTGGTTGAGGCTGGCGGAGGAGACTTTAAGGTGGTAGTGGGGGAGGAGGGGGGAGGGGGGTGTGGTGTATCTCAACCGCGCGATGGAAGCAGAGAAGGCACGCAGGACGAGCTGGAAGGGAGATCAGCATGATGGGTCCTCATACCTCTATCTATGTTCCAGTATCCAAAAAGAGAGTGTGGGGTGTCTGCGAGGTCCTCTTTCCTGGCAGCAGCCCAGGCGCGAAGGAAGTGGAAGAGGGTATCTAGAAGTTGTGAAGAAGAGGACTTGGGGAATTTGGAGATGGAGAGGTTGAAGGTTTCACCCCTGTTCGCCTAGGAGCGGAGCGGGTATGGAACGAGGGAGGGAACTGGGAACCCGTTCAAACCAAGGAGTGCACCGCGTCCCCTTCTTGGAGCGAAAAGTCCGACAGGTTTCCAGCGAGGCGGTCCACGACTCCACTAGCAGCACACATCGACGGCTACAGATACATTCTTGCTACCAGGAGCTCTGGTCACGGAGTCTGGTGCGAGGAAGAGGAGGTAGCGAGGAGGGCGAGTTTGGTTTAAACATCAAAAGGGAGGTGAGGAGGACGTGTTCAGGTGAAGGCGTGATGAGAAGGGAGGGGAGGGTAGCGAGGAGGTAGCAAGGAGGGTAGCGAAGAGGAGATGTTCAGGACCACAGGTGTTGGCTGGCGCAGGTGAAGACATGATGAGAAGGGAAGCGAGGAGGGTAGCGAGGGAATCGAGGAGGTAGCAAGGAGGGAAGCGAAGAGGGTAGCGAGGGAAGCGAGGAGGTAGCAAGGAGGGAAGCCAAGAGGGTAGCGAGGGAAGCGAGGAGGGTAGCGAGGAGGACGGTGTGGTGGTGTTCAGAACACCTGAGGCTGCGCAGGCTGGGTGGGAGGAGTGATGAGAAGGAAGCGAGAATGAGGTCGAGGACTCGTTCCTCCGTACTGTACGGAGTACTGGAAGGTGACGGTCCTATCCCCCGTAGCGTGTAGACAGCGCAACGAGACAGGGCAAGGGCAGGGGTAGGGAGGGCAACATGCACGAGAGACAGACGCAGGAGGCTGGGAGTATGTTCAGGGAGTATGTATGTCCTGTGAGTATGTATGTTCTGTGAGTATGTGTCCTGTGAGTATGTATGTCCTGTGAGTATGTATGTTCTGTGAGCATGTGTCCTGTGAGTATGTATGTCCTGTGAGTATGTATGTCCTGTGAGTATGTATGCTCTGTGAGTATGTATGCTCTGTGAGTATGTTCTGTGAGTATGTATGTATGTGTATGTTCCGTCTGTGAGTGTGGATGCGTGTATGTTCGGTGAGGACGGGTATGTATGTGTATGTGGGTACGGAGCGGGTAACGAGCAACAAGTCACGAGTCAGGACTCAGGGGCAGCAAAGGGATTTACCCGACACCACAGACGCGGAGGGGTGATGGCGGCTTGTCTGGTGTCGGATGATTCGCGATGAAGCAGTTCGAACTCCAGAGAGGAACGACGGCTGAGCCGCGCAACTCATGTCCACAGTCCATCGCTCATCAATCACTCATACACCCCCCGTACCTCACCCATACATCACCCATACATCACCCATCATCGTCGACGCCGACGGAAAGATACCATGGACGCACAGTAGGACGTCCACCGCGAGCGATCCGCAACCGGCCAGGAAGATTGATATTGGGCTCCCAAAACCTTGCCTTTGGAGGCGGTATGGCTTGAGAACACGGCCCAATCCGATTTCATCCAGGGCAATCCAGCGTGCGGATCGTCGAATCCCACTTCCGGGTTTCGATGCTGGCTTCGATGGCTTCAATGGCTTCAATGGCTTGAAGGCACATGTACAATGTACAGTACATACACCTCCAAATCCACACCCACATCCACATCCATTTCCACACACACATACATGAAGCACGTACCGCTCGGGACGTTGCCATTGCGTGTCAAGCCGTGTCCATCAACCACGGATTCGCCATCGTAAGGTGAGCCACCCACCCAGCAGCCGGTGAGAGACAGAGTTCTGCCTGCCATGCCCCGTGGTCCAGTCTGTGAGTCCATGGCGGCAAATCGAGCGGATCGGGACACTCTCCTTCTCTCGGCCAGCGATCTTCAGCCATTGGTCCTCCGTACGTGGCGAGACTGGCGAGACTGGCGACTCTGGCCGCTGGCGAGGGGCAAACGCTCGGAGCAGGAACAGGCTCAACGAGGCGTCGAGGGGGCATTGAAGATCCCCAGAGTCCTTGAGGCTTGAGGCCTGCGAAATTGCGAAAATTGAGGGGCCGAGGGGTCATGTGTGATGCGTATTTGACGACGGGCCTGAGCCTGGATGACAAAGGCAATTCATACCACCGTACAGTATGGTCCTGACTCCTGGCTCCTGGCTCCTGGCTCCTCACGTCCATGTCTTTGATCCTCCTCGCTCTCCGCCCCGAGGTGGGAGCGGGAGAAAAGGGGTCACCGCTCGGTAAGCAAAGACAGGCGCGGTACGGGGTCACAGAACGCTGATTTTGAAGCCGGACATGGCGGGATCGATCCAAGCCAGTTCTCCCCGCCTCGAGATTGATTCTAGAGCCCTGCCTGCGGCCCTGCAGAAGATGCTGCGAATGAGAAGGCGCTGAGCAGTGGGCGAGCCGGTGAGTTCGTGGTTCGAATGGCGGTGAGACTTTGACTCTTTGAGCGCCCCTCGGGGTCGGACCAAGCTGCCCCACTACGACTCGACGAGTCCGTTGGCCATCAGTAGGGAGTTTGATCGAATTGTTGCCATCTTTGCGTGTGGAGACTCGAGGGCTCCGACTCAGGGGAATTCGCTTGTGGGATTCGTTTGGTGGTTTCTTCTCCTCGCTTGAACTTGGCCTGCACCACTGGTGGGGGGAGAGACGACAAAATCCGAGAGTCTCCAGAACAGAAAGAGAAGCACTGTGAAGGCACTCCAAAGATGGCACGCCGATTTCTCTCATCCGTTCAAGCGTCGAGGCTTCCACTGCCCTGTCTGCAAGCTACTGTAGTAGTAGTACCAGAAAAGGGGTATAAATAAGGAACGGACAAGTTGACGAGCCTGACCGCAGACAAGCAACGTCCGTGCGCCGAAGCTTTTTTCCACTTCCAGCCAAGCGCAATGGCGGGGTACAAGTGCTTCGTATCCGTACTCGTACTCGTACAGCATAATTTCTGAGCCGAGATCCAAATCCAGTCCAGTCAGAAAGTTACGAACAGGAACGGTCCAACATTCTGTCAACCACAAGACGTTGCCAGAGCCAGAAATGCCGCCCAAGAAGAAATCTGCAGCTACAGGCCCAGTTGGCATATCCGCCACGGCTTCAGGCTCCGCTAAAGCCTCGAAGTCCACGTCGCAAAATGCGGTGGGTCTCTCTGCTGATTCTGGGGATGCGCTATTGACAATGGTTCTCAGACAACGGAAAAAGGGAAAGATGCGACGCAAAAGGATGTTGCAAAAGAAGCCAGGGCAGCAGCAGAAGCCAAACCGAAGCGAGTCAGAACAACGAAGGTTAAGCCAGAGCCAGAAGTGCTGCCAGCTGGAGATGAGGCATGCTGTCCCTGCCGGACGCAACCGATCGATCTGACATTTGACAGACTTTCTCGGCTTTACTCGAACCATTTTACGCTGGGAAGGGCTTGACCGATCCAATCGATACTCAAAGGGTATGCGACGACCTAGCTCCTCTCCATGTCTTGTCTGACTGTTCTAGGACAAATGGAATCTTGTGCCTGCGTTCTTGAAAGTCAAGGGATTGGTGAAGCAGCACATTGATTCATTCAACTGGTTCATCAACACCGAAATCAAGGATATCGTCAAGGCGAACAAGAGAATCACCAGTGAAGTGGATCCGCATTTCTGGCTGGAGTAAGTCCACTCTGGGCCTCTGGCATGCAGGTCTAACAGGTACCTAGATACACAGATATCAATATTGGAACCCCTGAGCGACTCGATTTCGACGACCGCAAACCTCAGAATGAAATCACGCCCAACGAATGCCGCCTACGAGACATGACCTACGCCGCCCCAATTCGAATCGACTTCAAATACACAAGAGGGAAGGTGATCGTGGTTAGGAAGAACATAGCCATCGGAAGAATGCCCATTATGCTTCGAAGCGCAACCTGTCGACTAGCTGGGAAGAATGACAGACAAATGGCACATATGAATGAGTGTGTTCTGGATCCTGGAGGGTACTTTATCGTCAATGGAACGGAGAAGGTTATCTTGGTGCAAGAACAGTTGAGCAAGAATCGAGTTATCGTGGAGGCCGAACCTAAGAAGGGGCTTGTTTCTGCATCGGTTACGAGGTAGCCTGATCATTCGGAGGAGGGAGAACGTCTGCTGACAGGTGGTAGTTCGACCCATGAGCGTAAATCGAAGAGTTACGTACTCTTGAAGAAGGAGCGTATTGTTTTGCAGCACAATATACTCTCGGACCCAATCCCCATTGTTGTGGTGCTCAAGGCAATGGGCATCCAATCGGATCACGAAATGCTGCTTCTTGTAGCAGGAAGCGACAGTGCCTATCAGGACGAATTTGCCGTCAACTTCGAAGAAAGTGCAAAACTTGGAATCTTCTCCCAGCACCAAGCACTCGAATACATCGGATCGAAGGTCAAAATGGGCGGTGGAGCCCGGCGAGCAGGACCTATGCACCGTCGAAATCATATCGGTGATGGACTCGAAGCCCTTGCAAACATCATCATCACTCACGTCCCCGTCGTCGGTCTCGACTTCCGGCCCAAAGCGTTATACATCTGCTTCATGGTCCGCAGAGTTCTGATGGCGTATCTTGACTCGAAACTTGTGGATGATCGGGATTATGTGGGCAACAAACGACTGGAGCTTGCCGGGCAGCTTCTGTCTTTACTATTCGAGGATCTGTTCAAGAAATTCAACTCGGATTTGAAGATGAATATCGACAAGGTTTTGAAGAAACAGAATCGAACCGGGGAATTTGATGCATTCAACCATATGCAATCCCATGGAAACCATATCACGCAAGGGATGAACCGTGCCATTTCGACTGGCAATTGGAGTGTCAAGCGTTTCAAGATGGAGAGGGCGGGGGTTACTCATGTTCTGAGTAGACTGAGCTATATCAGCGCGCTTGGAATGATGACACGAATTAGCAGTCAATTTGAGAAGACTAGAAAAGTCAGTGGACCTCGTGCCCTGCAGCCATCTCAATTTGGTATGCTATGTCCATCTGATACTCCTGAAGGAGAGGCTTGTGGTTTGGTCAAGAATTTAGCCCTGATGACACATATCACGACCAATGACGACGAAGAGCCGGTGAAGCAACTAGTCTTTGTCCTAGGTGCCGAAGATATTGTGTCCATGAGCGGAAAGGAGATCTACGAAGAAGGGGCATATGTGGTGTTTGTCAACGGGACACCACTTGCGCTTACTCGACATCCCAAGGATTTCTTGACTTCCTTCCGCAAGTTCAGACGAATGGGTCGAGTCTCCGAATTCATAAGTATCTACATCAATCATCACACAAATGCTGTTCACATCGCTACCGATGAGGGAAGAATTTGTCGCCCACTCATCATCGTCGATAATGGCAAGCCAAGAGTTACGAAAAGGTCACTCGAGCAGTTGAGAAAAGGCAAAATGGACTTTGACGATTTCTTATATCGAGGGCTCGTGGAATATGTGGATGTCAATGAAGAAAATGACACCTTGATCGCTATCTCCTCGGATGAGCTCAAAACACCAGGCATCACACATCAGGAAATCGAACCATTTACTATCCTAGGGGCTGTCGCTGGCCTCATTCCCTATCCACATCACAATCAATCTCCCAGAAACACGTACCAATGCGCTATGGGTAAGCAAGCCATTGGAGTTATTGCATACAACCAGCTCTCGCGAATCGATACCTTGCTATATCTCATGGTATATCCTCAACAGCCCATGGTCAAGAGCCGGACGATTGAACTGATTCATTACGACAAACTGCCAGCTGGTCAGAACGCAACAGTCGCTGTCATGTCGTATTCAGGCTACGATATTGAGGATGCTTTAGTGTTGAATAAGTCCTCTTGCGATCGAGGTTTCGGTCGATGCCAGGTATTTCGAAAGTACTCCACTCAACTTCGAAAGTATCCAAACAGATCTCAAGATCGCATTGGGGAGAAGCAGATGGATGATAGAGATCCTACCAAGCCGATCAAGAAGCATGCCAAACTTGGATCTGATGGTTTGGCGCTGGTTGGTGAGCAGATCGAGTCAGGGGAGACTTATCTCAACAAGGAAGTTCCTCTCAACACCAGTTCCACTGGTATTGGTTCTGATTATGGCACGAACGAGCATAAGCCTGCGCCTATGACTTATCGTCTCCCTGATCCAAGTTACATTGACAAGATCATGATCTCACAAACCGAAAACGAAACAATGGTCGTCAAGGTCCAAACTCGCCAAACTCGAAGGCCCGAACTAGGAGACAAATTCTCATCTCGTCACGGACAAAAAGGTGTCGTCGGCATCATCGTCAATCAAGAAGACATGCCCTTCGCCGACTCGGGCGTAACCCCTGACATCATCATGAACCCTCACGGTTTCCCCTCCCGAATGACGGTCGGCAAGATGCTCGAGCTCCTCAGCGGGAAAGCCGGCGTCCTAAACGGCACCCTCGAATACGGTACCGCATTCGGCGGCAGCAACGTCGACGATATGGGCGATATTCTCATCAAAAACGGGTTCAGCTATTCCGGGAAGGACTTTGTCACTAGCGGCATCACCGGCGAGTCGCTTCCTGCATACATCTTCTTCGGGCCTATCTACTACCAGAAACTCAAGCACATGGTGCAGGATAAAATGCACTCTCGTTCTCGTGGTCCTCGCGCCATTCTCACGCGTCAACCGACTGAAGGTCGATCCCGCGATGGTGGACTCCGTCTCGGTGAAATGGAACGTGATTGCCTGATCGCATACGGTGCCAGTCAACTCTTGCTCGAACGACTTATGCTGAGTAGTGACGCGCATCAAGTTGACATCTGCGAGACGTGCGGTATGATGGGGTATCAGGGGTGGTGCCAGACGTGTAAGAGTACGGCTGGGGTGAGCAGGATGACAATGCCTTATGCGGCGAAGCTGTTAGTGCAGGAGTTGTTGAGTATGAATGTGCTCGTGAGATTGAAGCTTGAGGATGAGTTTCCGCATCCGAAGAGTAAGTGAGGGTTGCGTGCGTGTATGAGCTGGACGTGGAAAGCATACGAAGGACAGGGTTGGGGGTGGTATTATAATCTCGACGCATGCAAATGGAGTGAACGTGGACATGGAACATCAAGCGGATATAGTGTTGGAGTTTAGTGTTGCTCTTGTAGAGTAGGCTGGGATTTGCATAGCCATGGCGTACTGTACGTTACATGAGATACCAATTATATGACAGAATTCTCTGGGTAAGGCCTCCCTTTTTGACCTACATTGCTTATTTCCTCTGAGCAAGCTCTCCTCAAGTGAGAGTCGATTTTGACCTTTGTCCCTGCGTAGAACACCTTTGGGTCTATACACTGTGCTTTTCGCATTGGTTAGAACAGTTCTACACTTCGCCCTGCGCGACGTGTAATGAATTCATGTGCAATTAGACTCACCCAACGTTGACTGACAGGAGAACTTGCACGGCATTGTTTTCATCGTCACACATGTATCATCAAAGATTTTCATTTACGAGGGCCCATGAAGCTAGAAATGCATTCTATAACACCTCGCAAAACCCACGAAAACAAAGCACCATTTCATCCTCTCCTGTCAAATACATCTGCTCCTAAACTATCCGAAACAGAACTTTTTGGGCGCGGGGCTCGCTCTAGAGGCATAGCCATGAAATATCCTAGCACATCCTCAGAATTAATCACTGACCCCATTCAAACAACCATCTTCGCATCGGTATCAGTTGATCCTGAGGTCGTGGAGTTATCCTTTCCGCCACTTGTCTTCGCAGCTGCTGCGGCCTCGAAAGATTGCTGGAAGTCGCCCACGATATCATCAATGTGTTCGGTTCCGACGGAGATTCGGATGAGATCTTCGGTGACACCAGAAGTAAGTTTCTCGGCGTCGGAAAGTTGCTCGTGGGTAGTTGACCACGGGTGGATTGCGAGAGTCTTCGCGTCGCCGACATTCGCCAGGTTCGAGATCAACTTGAAGCCATCAACCACCTGGCTACCAGCCTCTCCACCACCTTTGACACCGAAGCTAAGAACGCCTCCAAATCCTCGCTTTAGGTATTTCTTGGCCATTTCGTGCGATGGATGGCTCTCGAGACCTGGGTATGAAACCCAGGCAACGTGTGGGTGACTCTCCAACCACTTAGCCAAAGCCAAAGCATTCTGCGCGTGACGCTCAGCACGAAGACTGAGGGTCTCAATTCCCTGAATCAATTGGAAAGCCGCGAATGGATTCAGCGAGCTTCCAAGATCACGGAGGATTTCAACACGGACTCTGATGGCGAAAGTGATCGGACCGAAGGTTTCCCAGAACTTCAAGCCGTGGTATCCTGGGGATTCTTCGACCATTTCTGGGAATCGCTTGCCGTTTTTGCCCCAGTCGAACTTTCCTGAGTCTACGACAACGCCTCCGATTGTTGTGCCGTGTCCACCAATCCATTTTGTTGCTGAGTGAACAACGATGTCTGCACCGTGCTCGATTGGACGAACGAAGTAACCTCCAGCGCCGAAGGTGTTGTCAACCTGTGATTGTCAGCATATCTGGGGCTCAGGATCATCTGGCAAAATACTCACAATGACTGGAACGCCATGCTCATGTGCAACCTTGGCAATAGCCTCGAAATCCGGAATGTTGTATTTTGGATTGCCAATACTCTCAATGTATACCGCCTTGGTTTTGTCATCAATCGCGGCCGCGAAGTCCTCGGGCTTGTCCCCATCGATAAACTTGGTGTTGATGCCCAATCTTGGAAGAAAGACCTTCAATTGGTTGTAGGTTCCTCCATAAAGGTTGGTCGTTGAGACAATGTTGTCACCGGCGTGTGCGAGTGCGGCAATGGCCATGAATTGAGCAGCTTGTCCAGAGCTAGAAGCAACGGCGGCCACACCACCCTCGAGGGCTGCGATTCGTTTCTCGAACACATCGACAGTGGGCTGTCGGGTTATTGTCAGCTGGCATACTCCAAGGCATTGTGCATGATGATTCCCCCAAGCAGTCGAAGCCACACCGACGTAGTGCAGGCAGTCTCGCGAAGACCGAGAGCCACCCCCATCGCCAGCGCCAGCCAAGAGTGGCAGAGGAGACTGAAGTCTGTGGGGGGGGGGGAGCGGAAGACGGGGAAATCAACTCCTTACGTTCATGATCCGGCTGTAGATGTTCCCAAACTCCTTGAGACCAAATAGTCTTGCGCCATGTGCCGAATCGTTGAATGTGAAGCTCTAAAACCACCAATTAGCACCACAACATGCCCAGCTGCCAATGGACTCTCCACTTACGGTGGTAGCATAGATTGGCACCGCTCTTGCATTGGTAGCAGGATCAGGTTCCTGCCCTGCGTGGAGCTGCAAAGTCTCAAAGTGAGTACTATCTGGGGCCATTGTGCCTGCAATTGTTCCTGGGCGATATCCGAATCGATGTTGAACAACGAAGACAACAATGAAGGAGAAGAATCGGACCCTTTAAGACGGGGGAGAGCAGCTGGAGGTGAACAAAGAGAAGAGCTGAGAGAAGAGCTGAGAGAAGAGCAGAGAGCGATAAATAGAGAGGGGCCATGAGATTATTCAAGGAAAGTCCCAAGCAAAGACAAGCACGCGTGAATGTGGGGTAATAATAGTCTAGTCCTACTGTAGTCCTACCAGATGCCCGTCAACTTCGGGTCTGTGGCTGGAGACCTCTATCACGCCATCGCCGAGAAAACTGTGGTTTGAGAAGAGTAACCCTACTGTAAGGTTAATTGTTGCATGTCAATTGGCCGGCTTCGGCGGATTGAGACATCTCGACTCTCGAGTGACCACAAAGGACGATATTCCTGGACACGAGTGATTGATCCGAGATGTTGCTGATGCGTGGGGAGCTTGTTTGGAGAAGCGATACGAGTCCTGTACTCGTACTGTTTCGTAAGGTTAAAAAGGGGAGGCCGGCTGGTCAGCAGCACGTGACCTCCCCTCCTCGAATCACCAGCGGCGAAAAAAGCCCTAGCGAAAGTGGAGAGACGAGAAGAGGAAGAAAGGAAGAAGGGAAGAGGCTTCGGACCAGATGCAAGGCGGCTCACGTTTTGGGGTAAAGGTGCGACCTGTTCGTATAGTGTGAGACTTTCATTCCATGCTCGGCTTGATCTAATAAGACCAGAAGCAGCAGCGTGAGGAGACCAAGAGAGAGGCTCCTATACACTTGCCAATGAAACATGCAAAGAAGGTCGCCGCAATCACCCATTACCCACGCCATGCAGCCTCAATAACCGTGAAGAAGTTCTGTTGTGCATTGGTCTTGATCTCGCCAACCTCAAATCGTTCGTCCGCCAAGTGGAAGATCTTCCTCCAAGCCTCCACCGGTCGTTCTTTGCCATTGAACAGCGCCATAAGCCTGAGATCCGTTGATGTCCCCATTTGAGAAAGCGAACGTGGCATTGCAGGCCCGTCAGATCCCCCTCTGTTGGCCCCTCCCACGTACTCAAATAGAATCACTCGAGCGCCAGCGTGAAGAGAGGGTGTCAAAGCCCGTAGGATTTGAACTGCGTCATGGTCCGGCCAGTCGTGTAGGATCATCTTGAGGATGTAAATATCAGCTTGCAGTGGCTGTGGTTCGAAGAAGCTATGTTCCATGAACGAAACCCGAGATTTCATTTCAGCAGGCAGGTCAGCCTCGAACACTGGCTTGCATTCCGGCAAGTCTTGAACCGTGATGGTAAGGTTGGGGAAGGCGTTCGCGAGGATAACGGCATCATGGCCGGCTGAGCCACCAAGCTGGTTCATGTTAGCACAGCCGCCTAGAGGACAATATATCTTCCTAATGTGATGTAGTGATACGGGGGATGTGGGCTTACATCGACGACCGATGCCTTGCCTGCTGACTTCCAATCATGAGCATCCAGGACCACTCCCTCGAGGTGGAAGATGTCTTTGACATAACGCATGAACGTCACAAAGTTCCTCTGTCTCCAACCTTTCTTTTCTCCCTCGCCATCATTCTCCAGCAGGTCCCAAGAAGTCCTGTGCCCTCCAAATGCTCCACCGCTATGGAACAGAGCGAAAGATGTCTCGCCCATATCCTGGGTCAGATCTGGCTTTCCCTGGCTGTATTTCTGTAGTGCGTGATTCATGACCATCATAGGAGCTCCTGCATCGTCCAAAATGGTAGAAACGAGGGCTCTTAGTCCAGCAGACTGAGCTAGTGCCGCCGAACGAGACGTATGCTGAACTCCCGACGAAGTCTCCGAGAACATGCGTAGTGTGATGGCGTGCTGCAAAACACGAAATACAACATCCTCAGGGAGAGAGACGTGTGCAGCGATCTCAGCGTAGGAGGCAGAACCCTTCACTGGAACTGCAGACCAAAAGTCGAAGAAGTTCAAGATATTGATGGCTGCGGCATCAGGCATGCACTATGGATGTCAGACACCACTCTCACTGAAGCAGAAGACGAGGGACTTACATTGTGTACATAGTTAAAGATACTTTCGCTTGGCCCTTGTGTCAGATACCACAAGTCGTTGACGGCATCTAATAGTACTTGCCGGGTCATGAATATCTCAGGTGACAAGTTCTCATAACTCGTCGGGCTATCTGCCGAAAACGTTGGAGTCGGAACGTTGTTCTCACTCAGATACTTGGTTAATGTATCTGAGAGTGCCGAGATCTTAGCCGCAAGGCTGTTGAGTGTAGGTTGGGTGTCCGTCATTGTAGTTTGATGATTAGCTCTAATATCGAGACGAGAAAATATTCTGTAGATAGGAGCAAATATTCAATGGAAATAGCTCTCCTACCGCAATACAAACCCTAGATATCCTTATGGCAAACGCCGCAGTCGGAGCGGCATCATCCTACTTGTTAGGCTATACGTCCTCTCATACAGACAACCTCGAGGGTAGGTAGTGTGGGGTTGAGTAGGAGGCATGACGAAGCAGCTTCTGCTTTTTGATGGAGGTGGACTCCAGTGGGGGTTTGTAGTAAGAAAAATTATACTGGAGATGTATCTCGATGATCAGATAAGATCATTTTGAGTAAGGATCCGGGAAAAGTTTCTAGCCGTTCCTTGTAAGTGCATATACCAAGATACTACAGCAGCCACGCGATCGTCAGATTCCGATCTGATAAGATAATACATGTCGGCGCGATGCCGGCACCAGAGACAGTGTCGGCACATTCATCTTGGCTGCAGTGTGCCTCTCGATGCATATGTAGGAGGAGTATTGTGAAGTTGTACAATTTATAAGTTGAAGAGGTCATGACGGGAAAACGAGAACCTTGGAAGAAATATCGTAGGCCTGTAGGACTAGACGAGAGTGGGTTTGGAGCTACTGTAACCGTTCCAGGAGAAGATATGTAAATAAACTTGAGTGACCCTCGGATTCAACTTGATTCTCCTGCCTTGCTTCAGAGATTTCGGCTTCTTCTTCAACTCGAAAGAGGAGAACAATCTGGATATTTGGAAACGGAGCATCAACTCCCTGAAGCTGGAAAGTCTCGACATACCAGGGTCGGCTACCAGCATCCAACCATTCAACGAGTTGTTTCCTCACTCAGCTCCGTGGTTGCATGCGTCCTTACCGGCTTTAATTCGCTATCGAAAGGAAACCCTTCATCAGCCCCCTGGTCAATGTCGCCGGCACAGGAGCAATAAGGAGCAGCCATTATGATCACGAGTTTCCTTACCAAAACAGTTCCGGGCACGATTACTTGTAATGGAGTAACTCGTAAGAAAGACCGCTTACCTTCAAAAAGCTAGGCCAGGGGTTTTGCCCTATAAATATCACGTGATATACCTTTTAGATCTGTGAAAGGACCTAAAGGACTCTAGGGATCTAGTAAAGTTCTAGGAGTAGGAAAGGTCTATATAGTGCAGTACTAAGCTTATAGTGCTAGCCCGGTTATACATATGGCTCGTATATCTAGGACTATATACTAGAGGGTACTTAGTTATAGGAAACTCTATATTTGACCTACTCTAAGAGGTACTCCTTTACTCCGTATAAAAATCGAGCCGTCTTTTAACCTATTACCTTGCTTATTTTATTATACAAGCGCTCTTTATAGCGCTAGTAATACCCTCTATTATTCTCATTTTAGCTTTCTCTAATATTTAAAGCTAGCTGGGGTATAGGGCTTTATCTACTAAACTCGATATAAAGCCTCTAGGATAAGCGGCGAACAGACTCGAATAATAGTCTCTTGAAGCGTCAGAAATCCATCTGGACCAATTTGACGACTATCCAGGATATACAAGAGACCTACCGGGAAGCTAAACGCTATGATAAACTTCAATATCCATTCCTCACTCAACTAGAACCGCCTCTTTAGCTTGGCGGCAACATAACTTATTACTTTCCAAAGCTGATCCCATATAATTGGTCTCACTTTCAAATCGAGGCTTGTTTCAGCACAGGACACTGGGATATGAAGCATGATAACACTAGGTTGTAGGTCAACATCAAGCCATATATTCTGTCGAATAGACCCTTCACAGCCGAGCATTCGGAACAATCCCAGGGGTGGACGTTTTAGTTGATTGTTCATCTCGAGAAACCCGCCTTAGCTCTCGCCCTTAGCAACACAATGGTCAAACGTGTCCAAACCTCCAACAATAATCCCATTTCCGTCGATCTCCAAACGACCGGTATTGACGTCAGAGTGTCCGGTGGAAGGGTCTTGGGCGTTATGGTGCAAGAACTAAGATTCGAGTTAGATTTTAAGCACAAGGTAAAGTTCATGGAGAATCCGACGATGCGGCTCCAGCTCAAGGTATTGACAATATATGAGAGAGCAACTTGGGATTTAGGGTTGAAGGTATTGCTGGGAAGGATGAGATATTTAATCTTTGCTCGAATTTTTATTAATAAATGCTAAAATTGGCTTGATTTTGAGTCATTATGAGTGACAGTGATTTTTGGGACCGAGGTATCTTGAAGGGGATCCAGTGAGTATAATTATATAATAGATAGCTTCAAAAGCGGGCCTAGTGTTACAACCTGGAATAGTAACGAAGTAGATGGACATTGAACACGAAAACAAGGAAACTATACACTACGACATGAAGTAACAACAGAAGCAAAAAGCATTATCTTTGATACTCTCAAAATATGACGTCTTGAGAACAAGTTTTGTAAGGTCTTATTAGAATCAAAAGCAATATAAGATACATCGGGTATTCCGAAATCTTTCTATAATAAGCAGGAATCGTCAGTGCTCTACAAAGAAAGACAGCCTCACCTAGAATGTTAGGGGGCATGAGTATTCAGCTGATTGCTCGGGGTACGGTACGCCACCAAGATATAACGAGTAAGCAACACTCTAAACAAGATGTTGGCACTTAACTACGAAATTTGTGTATCTCCTCCAAGGATTTGAGAGCCGGAGCAGCTATGCTAGCAACTAATAGAGTCTAGTCGATAGGGGATGCCTAATATTCCGTAAACGGCACTTATGGTGGTTCGGTTAATTTGATAAGTCATCTATAGAACCCTGATGTAGGGCCTTATCAAACCAGACTCGCTTGTGTGCTAACAGGCGCACTTTCTCACACCTACTTTCTTCTGCACCTCCTCTTTAATCTTACACGAATCCAAGACTTCTCGCTCCACATAGAGAGCAATATCATGTTGCTTTCTCACCCACCTCCCTTACGAAGCAAACGCTAGTTTGGTGAATTTAGATAGACATACCTTAGGTACTAGAACACTTGAATAGGACACTCTTTCGAGCACCACGATAGGTAAAAGCTCGGCCCTAGTATTAATTAAGCCTAGCTACTGGCCTAAAAAGACAGATATCTAATACCTAAGCTGTGAAGAAGTCCCAGCACCCCCACAAGACATCATAACCTCATCACCTTGAGTTCAGCTCGTAGGGATTCGAAGATGACGGTACCGAGTATTAGAGGAAGCAACCCCATGTTTCCGCATATGCGCAGATCGCTACCGACCAGCGTGGGAATGCCTCTACTGGAAGCCCTTGCACATGGAAGTTCACAAAGAAATGGCTCATCAGTTTCCCAATATCTAGATCAAAACGTTACAGATTGATTTGAAGAAAAAAAAGAAAATTCGATGCAGCAGTGACTTTGTAATACGTCGGTATGGTACTTATTTGTTTGAATTAATAAGCTAATACTTAAATCAATTATATAAGTACGGTGTTCGTGAAAATTATCTCAAATCGAATACAACCTCTGATATCTCCGCTACCCATAGAACTTTCCCTTTAGGTCGGTTTAATAGGCACGACGATTAATACGCATTGGGACGGTTTTCGGCGTTATCTTCGGAACTGCTGTCGTGATGCTTGTTGTCAAATGAGGTATTGTAACAGTTTGAGGGTATGAACCGCTTGTGCGACTGATATACATTGTGGTCGAGTTCATGGAGTTCGCCGTAGTGTTTAAGGAACTCGTAGTATTCAAGAGCCTCGTTGATGTAAGCAACCCAGTCGTGTTCGACCATATCGGTGCGCTCGAGTTCCCTGTAGGAACATCTGTAGCTGGCAGGCCGGTTGGAACAGGGGCGGCGGATGATGGGGGTGTAGCAGTGTTATTAGTCGAGCTAGTCTTGAATTCATATTAGAATCTGGCTAGTGAAGAGTAATTTTCGCTTACCTCGACAGCCAGAGCTCCAGTAGTTGTCTCCGACTCTAATGGCTCTTCATCACCTGAAGTGTCATCGTCGGATGGGGTCTCATCATTAAAGGTGGTATCGTCCCCAGCGCTAGAGGCACTATTATCGCCAAAGGAGGTATCTGTATCGTCAGAGGATGTATCATCCCTTCCGTCATCTTCAGATTCATCATCTTCTCCCACGTCATTTTCTTCTTCATCATTTACTTCTTCCTCATTTACTTCTTCCTCATCATCTTCTCCCCCGTCATCTTCTTCCCCGTCATCTTCTTCCCCGTCATCTTCTTCCTCATCATTTTCTTCTTCCTCATCATTTACCTCTTCCTCATCATTTACCTCTTCCTCATCATTTACCTCTTCCTCATCATCTTCTCCCCCGTCATCTTCTGCCCCGTCATCTTCTTCCTCAACATTTTCTTCTTCCTCATCATTTACTTCTTCCTCGTCATCTTCTCCCCCGTCATCTTCTTCCTCATCATCTACTTCTTCCTCATCATCTACTTCTTCCTCATCATCTACTTCTTCCTCATCATCTACTTCTTCCTCATCATCTACTTCTTCCTCATCATCTTCTCCCCCGTCACCTTCTTCCTCGTCATTTTCTTCCTCATCATCTTCTTCCTCATCATCTTCTCCCCCGTCATCCTCTTCCCCGTCAACTTCTTCCTCATCATCAGATTCGTCCTGAGGTGTAGGCTCGCCGCCAAATGAGAAACACTGCTCTTGGAACACAAAGAGGCCAGTCTTCTTGTATAGTTGCCGAGAGAAGAACTCTTGATGGTTTGAAATTCTCCCATAATAACCTGTGAGCTTTAAATCTGCGCTCATACCACCGCTGATTGTCACTCCACCAGTCTTAGGGTTATCAGGGCAGACCCCCTCTTCATCTACAGATTGCTAAAATTAGCGATCACTTACGCCTCGCGCCTGGAGTAACCTACTTTGTTCAGAGGAAGCATTGAAGCTAATGTGAGGTACTTGCATCCCGATGTCCATTCCATAAGCCTTGCCTATAATATTTGTTAGCTAGTCCAAATTATAAGCATTAGAGAAAGTGCTTACCGAAGAACTCTGCTTCAACAGCGATCGAAATCTTAGTAAGAACATCTAGAGTCCCATCAACCATGGAGCTAACGTTCAATTTTTTCGGCTCCACCGAAGGCTCCCAGGATCCTGAAGAATCCCCCCCTTTTCCTGTAAAGTCAATTTTCGAAGAAGCATTATCCATAGTAGCTTTTACGCCAGAGCTTATTGTGGCAGTTCCTTCGATGTCCTTGAGTACCAGGGAAGCCGTAAGAATCATTTTCGGCCCGAAAGATATGATCTTTTGAAAAATTGCGAATGCCGGTATAGTCAACTCTCCAAGCCTTATATCATGCGTCAAGTCCCCTGAACCATCAACTGCCACTTCCAATGCCATGTCAATGCCCATGGCTGAAGGTTCTACAGTCATCCAGAACTCATCGACCTTTGGAGGAACAATTGTTCCTTTGACGTGCCCTCCAATACTCATCGCCCCAAATGTTTTGCAGTCTTTGCAAGCCACGTCAATAGACAGCCCTGAGGGTGTTGTGAGCGATAATAAAGTGCTGTCGATAGACAAACCAAGGGGAATCGAAGTTTTTGGAGGCTCAACGTTGATGGATTTGGCGAGAGCTGCTGCGTCTTTCGCTGCTTGCGCAGCTTTATCGGCTGCATCTTTTGCCTCTTTTGCGGCCTTTTCTCCTGCCTCTTTTGCATCTTCTTTAGCCTTTGCTGCTGCGTCTGCTCGATCCTTTGCTTCCTGCGCAGCTTTGTCTGCTTGCTCCTGTGCCACTCTTGCTGCTTCTTCTGCTTGGGCTTTCGCAGCTTCCTTAGCTTCACGTGCCTTTCTTTCGATTTCATCTGGATCAGGGATGGGGGTCCCAAATAAACCTCTGCGTGCTAGTACATTAGAGGTAATGTCGTGTCCCCACTCAAAAGTAAAGCCGGTGGTGAGAGAGTCCCATGTGGTTTGGGTTGCATCGAAATGAACAGTTCGGCCGGTCTCGTTATAAGTGGAATTTCTAACAATCCAAGGATTGGTTCCCGGGTTTCCTGGACAATCATCGACTAGCAAGATGAAGGTTCGCTTAGCATTGAAATTTACCCAGTCCCAACTGTCGATGGCTACATTATATTCCGCATTCGAGGTAAATGTCAAGGAGAGAGCAGGTTCACAGGTTGTCTTTTGGATCGCGTTTCCGAAATGATCTGTGGAAATGATCAATTCCTGGTCGCCCGTCTCCATAGTCACATTGACGAGGATAGAGGCTAAAATACATCGAGCAATTAGCAGAGTCTACCAGGGAGAAATAATTTACCTACTATCGTTCGCGCTAGGTCCAAATATGAGACTCAACTGCTGCTGAAGAGCAAAATCGGGAATTGATCTGCGGGCTAAACCGAGGTGGCTGCTCGTAAGAGGAACCAAGATAACATTTCCATCTTCATCGAGTGCCGCCCTAGAAGTCCAGCACAAGGCCAAAGCTAGCAAAAATGAAAGAATAAAACGAGGCATGACCTGATTATAAAATCCGGTCATCGAATAAGCGACTTTAAAAGCCAGTGAACGAATAAATGGGTTTAAAAACAAGTACACGAGTTAATGATTGTACAATGAATAAATGACAGACAAAATTACAATAAAACAAAAGGAGCGTTATTTCTACTTCCAACGACGCGCGTGGATGCAGAATTAAAGAATAACGAAAGAATAAATCGAAGTAATGAAGACGTGAAGAAAAGGGGACTAGCTTAGGGGGCATATTATATGTAGTAACACATTCTGGCTATTTTATTTCCTTCATACGGTCAATGGCAAAGGAAATTAAACGAGCCTTCTGTTGGCGAAATGAGAGGATTCCAAAAGGATGACAGCCGTGTACCGTCATTTAATTGACGAATTTATCTACTTTCTTCTTCGTGTACACATCTGTTTCCGAATAATAAGGGGTCATGTGAGTAGGAATGCTGACCAATGACAACCTTACGAGTGCAACACTGCGATTGGCCACGATATACCTGTCGAGGCTCTTACTACCCTTGAATTTTACCCTTGTCAAGGATAGCAACCTTCGAGATCTCACCAATAGGGGAGGAATGCTCGTTATACGACTTCGTATGCACATCACCAGGAACTGGAACTAAGCCTCAAGCTTCCTGATCAAATCTATATTTGATATTTCCAGATCTCATCAAATCCTACAGAAATCGAGAATCCCGACAGCACAATTTTCAACCCATTTGTCAATTCATAAATTACATTTCCGAGCCAAGACAAGTAATAGAAAAGCCATCGCAAATATACAGTTCTCCAAGAGGCATTGGTTATATTTATGTTTTTTCTAGTACTCTGAATTACAATGTTTTTTTTTTTTTTTTTAGATACATAGGGGCTTTCGATGAAGGAATCAAATCTTAGAATATTCTGAATCAAATACGATGTCAAGTAATAAGATTGAAACTTTAGGCGCATCCATGGCTTTATTCATCCCACATCAACCGGAGTGTGAAAAAATTTCCCGTTATTCATACGGAGGAACATCAGCAGATGAAAAACAAACACCTAGCTACACAGCCCAGGCGGTCGGGGGGACTTTAAGATGATATTACTTTCAAGGAGCTCGTTCAAATCGATTAACTTACGGTAAGGAAGACTACATAGGCCGGACAGCACCAAAAGACTCTTAAATATGCTTGCATTACAACGACTTCTCTACGCTAAGAATCTAATGTAGTTCTTATCGAGTTATAAAGCGCTTAGGTGATGTTAGGAATTTTCTATGGATTCGCATTGATTTACATTCCTATCGAAGTAGATATGCCCTTCTTCAATAAGTTGCCTTTTTGTTCATTGATACAGAATGTAAACGCTGTTTACCATCTCACAAGAAATAAATTCGGAGATAAATCATAGGCGTTTCCTTTTCTTTACTAGTAAATAGCTTCTATTAATAAGAAGAAAATTACACAATGTGCCTTATTACGAGGCAGTAAAATGCGAATGAAAACCATATTGAAATTGATGTCTTCGTATATCATGAAATCCGGCCTACAGGATTGATGACTTGCCAAGCAAGTTTCATCAAAATAACGGGAATATTAACCATACGATCTGTTATTTCGACGATCCTATCATAGCGGCGTAATAGGGGCGTAGCCTTTGTCAGAAGGCATTCGCACATTTTCTAACGTTCTAGAGATTCGTTGACGAGATTCTCGACTGATGTAGATCGGATAAAATAATAAAATAACAGTAAACTCAAATTCCGAGTCAAAGTTATAAAATCAAATGTTCACAACTAACGTGAGAGCACGAGATTCAATCCGACAATTACATAAATCCGTCAGGAACCTTGAATCCTAAATTACGACACTGTTACGGCACAACAAATAAACGAAGAGACCCAGGACCAAACTCCTACATCTGACAGGATCGCATAAGCTGCAGCATTCGCCGTCGATGATCAGATGATCAGGATTTCAATACCTAAATATCACGCCCTAATTGATCGCCCTTCAATGAAATCGTAATCTCATAGAATTTCAGGATTTGGACCTCCTTTGCGTGACAGAGTATCGAGTACATATACTTTCGGAAATACCATGATTATTTTTTTTCTATCCGCATCTCTTTTTTTGTCCTCTTTCATGTTCCTTATTTCTTCATTTGAGGGTACACATACATTATTTTCGTTCTTATGAACGCACACTCCTTTCGAAACTCTACATTCATTTGAAGCGAAGAACATCACTCACTCTTGGCTATTATTGGAACCACTTGCCACATACACACAAACCTTTGCTTCTTCGAAACTTTACATTCATTTGAAGAATATAATCTCAACCGTTTTTGGAGATTGATTGGAACGACAAAGCGCACGTTGCTTTTAGAGAAGTTCAAATATACCAACATGAAGACTCTTTCAGTCTTGGCTGCTCTTTTGAGTCTCAAGGCACTCGGTGTCTACGGCATCAGCTGCAATACCGACGAACCTTTGGGACCAGACGACCCTTCCGGAGATAACCTTGCTAGTACTCTCCCAGCATCTCTCGACGATGTTTGCAATGATGGATTCGCAGACCTAGGCTCCGACGCTATCATCTACAATGCTGGTCCCTTGACTTTCCAGATTTCGCGTAGTGAGGATGGAAAGGGGGCCACTGTTGCTGGCGATTGCAAGTCCGCGATGAATAGCATCATTTCACAGTGTCTCGTCACCGAGAAAGTCTGGGGAGGATCCCTAGATGTGGGTGGACTTTCTTTTGAGATAGTGAGAGAGGATGAGGAGTTGGGACTTAAGGCACGTGGAAAGAAGACTAAGTCCAAGAAGAAGAAGAAGAAGAAGCCTAAGACGAAAACCAAGACCAAGAAGACCAAAACAAAGACCAAGAAGACGAAGACGAAGACACACCATACCAAAACCAAAACAACCAGCACCGCCGCGTGCAAGACAACTCAAAGCAAAGTCAAGCGTGGGCATGGTGCAACGAAGACATCTGGAGCAGGATGCGCAGCCACATCTTCCAGCTGCAAGAAAGCATATGGACTTGCTAAGAAACAAATTAAGGCTGAATCCCCTAACGACGGAACCATACATGCCGGAAAAGGCCTAATCGGACGAGACTTTTATGTAGGCGGAATGTTGGGTATGGAACTCCATGAAATTAAGAAGAGGGATGATATTCAGAAACGAGCTCCCAAGAGAGGAGTATGCAATGGAGTAAAGTGGCATGCATTCAACTATCCAGACGCTGGATCTAGTAAAGTTGTATGAACACCTTAGCCCTCCACCACCCTATTTAAGCATACTCAAGTAGCTAATCCATATGTAGGCCGACGTGGACTATTACGGCTGGAAGCAGCCTCAAGTTTGCACCAATTTTGATTGGGGAAATCCACTAAAGGAGGCAGAAGTCAAGAAAACCGAAGCTGAAGGAGAAAAATACGAACTCGAACATGTCTTGGAATGGCAAACTGTCACCGGGTTTTTTGACTGGCTCAACGATGACAAAAAACAAGGGAAGATTTTTCCTAATCCTGACCCCAATAAGAAGGACAAGGTCACCTTCTGTGATTATTTTCAAGGCACATGGGAGATGGATAATGGGGAAGACAAAAGAGACGACGCAGACAATCCGGCTGCCTTCGCTTTGGAAAAGGACGGAGAAGAGAGAACACCAAGGCAACATCTTGCTGCCGCGTATCCCTCAACACAGTTCCATTACGACGAGTTCGTGTATCTGGAAGCCGAAATCAATGCTCCTGCTAAGGCTGAAGTAAGTTTTCCTCTACTGTCATACTGGGATTTACATTGCAATTGCTAACAATTGTTTGCATCGAAGTCGTTTAAATACAAGCCAAAGGATAAAAAGGCAAAGGATTTGGTGTTTTCCAAAAAGGTAACTGCAAAAAATCTGAAGAAAGTGGAAACTGCCCAGACCCAACTTGTAAAGCTGAAGGGTCTCATCGGTGTCCGCAAGTACATGCGAGAGACTGAGATAAGTGAGACCTTCAAGAAGCAACAGGTACGAATCGGGGAAACACTTGATTTACTGGATGACGTGCTTCCAAACCACCCCAAAACGAAGAAGGTGAAGAAGAAGGAAAACGGCAAAGATGTTGAAGTCGACCAAGCCAACAGGCCCTGGGAGAAGCAAAATCTGAAGGAGATGTGGGACGAATGGATGGATATAAGATTCGATGAAGCAGTAAAGCGGATGGATAATGAGATGAGACTTGGACTCGCGGATCTCGACAAGAAATGGGGGAAAGACCCAAATCTAGGTCCTGGAATCAAAGATATTACTAACGCGTGGGCGACGGAAAAGGCTATCAAGTGGGAGCGTCCTTGGCCAAAGGCAAATGCAGCTTCCACAAGTGCCTAAGGGACAAAGGTATGTTTCTATCAAATGAAAGATCTACATCAACTGGGACTGACCACAAACATGTATAGGAAGCCAACTGTTCCCAGCGCCGGCGGCTATCAGAGGGCCTTTACTTGATGAGTGGTAATGGTTGTACATCAATATCTCATGGAATTAGAAAGGTCACCTGTTTAGGACGGGCATTGGGTTTTGGACATTGATTGCATATTGTTGGGCGTTTCACCCCCACTGTAATTTCATACTTTTTTCTTCTATTACTTTCTCTCCTGGAATATGGCAGGTCATCTATTCGGCATGGATATTGGGCACTGGTTGCATTTCGTATGGCGTTTTTACGTTCATTGTAACTTTAGAGTTTTGTCTTTGCATTCTTTCCTAGTTTAGTGTTTGCATTGTCTAGGAGACCGCGCCTTATAATTTTATACTATATTGTCTCCACTAGATAGATCAACCGATTTACCGTGAAATATTAAGGTACTAAACAGTGCGTGATACAACGTAGAGGAGACACCTATAAGGCTTGTGTGCGACAAAAGCGAGCTACGAGCTTCATTTAGGCCTACGACTCGTGAAACTTATGTGGTTTCAAGTGTGCGGTAAACAACCCCCCCCGGATGTCGAACCGGTGCCTGAGGCACCATATTCTGCCCATGTATATATAGACAGCCTGAGCCCCTGAATTAAACTCGGCAGAGCGTTCTTCACTACCTATTTACTACGTGACAGCTATCTTCTACGCGGCAAAGGAGATGGAATCGATACACTCCTGACTTCATGAAGTTATCGTCAGATGAATAGCAGAGGCTCATTATTCCTGAATGGGTCCGAATCTAGCATCCTATTAGATTAATAAAGTAGGAATGACTTCTAAATTATGAAAGTAATACATAACACAATTACAAAGCATGGCGTGTGGTAGCACCTAGAAAAGCAACGCACGAATTTGAAGAGTGAAGCGCTACGGGTTGGGGAGTAAGGGCTGCTTTGCAATGCGGTAAAATAAAGTACTGTAAATCGACTATAGTAGATTTGAAATCTGCTAAGAAACAAAAAGGGGGGTTGAGGACTCATCGAAAGTAACATCTTTTGTCAAAAACTATTTCCATGCCGGAATATAAATACTGTGCCCTTTTGAATCGATGTCACAGCGGCCCAAAGTATTTTTGTCGACTAACCCGGATCCGTAGCAATTGTCCTCCCAGTATTCAATAAGCTTTTCTCCACGATTCTTACCGATTTGCTGGAATAGGTTATGTAGTTCAGCATCAGGCCTCCACTTCCCCACCTTCCACCACAATTGACGAGAGTCTAAATAAGATTCCCCAGGACCGTCCCGACGAAGCGAGCTGAAGGTATATTCATTTGGCGCTACGTAGACGACACCCCATGATAAATGGGACGGAAGGCCTTCCTTGCCCCACTCGTCTTGATTATACTCATCATTTTGGTCGATCAACCCTGATAAAAGGCATTCTTCATAGTCGGCGGGAGCGTAGGACTTGTCAAGATCTCCGACGGCGAATGCAAGTGGCGACCAAAGCACAGCTTCTTTAAGGAAACGCATGTTGATTGCAGATTTCGCAAATGCAGTGAGGAAGGGTAATAGAACCTCGTTATGGGGAACTACACGAAACTGGACACACTCTGACCCCGTCCAATCCATCTGATCTTCATCACAATCCACTTCATCATTTTCTTCTGGTCCCAGTGGCGGATACGAGGAGGCGGAAATTTCGAAGCCTTCCGTGGCGCGACCTTTGTTGTGCAACCCATGGAAATAACAACCCCCTTTGGGGGTAGCCATGTGGAACATGATGTTGATGCTCTCAAGGTTAGGCCAGGAGGCCTCACTGCCGTCATTGGGCCAAAACAACGTCTCATCAGCGACAACGACAAGCTGCAATATCCGAAGTTGATGAGAGAATAGCCGAAGACTAGTGCTGAATAGATCGTATAATGCGGGTTTTACCAGGTTTGGTAATGGCTGGCGTTGATCAACGTCTTCGGGCATGCTGTTCCCATGGCCAAAGTTTAGTCTGACCTCCTTAAGTGACGCTGGTAGGACACACGTCTGGAATGCTTTTGCGAAATCATTGCGAGAGTCCCGGTGAGGGCCTTCCCAGGAGCGAGTGTAATGCTTGATAGAAGGAGTAGTGAGACTAGTTGTCCATTCATCTTCCCGAAGCTTACATTCTAAATCCTCTAGATTAGGTAACTTGGCTGAGATGTCAAGAACAATACGAGAATCTAGTTTCGCTGACGTTTCTTCGGCCTCAGCGCAACTGAATGAGCCGGCGGCTTCCTGAACAATGCTGAGGGCACGAATCATGGAGATGTTGGGGAGGGTCTCCGGTGCTAGTAGGTGAATGCGCCAGGAAACGTATTTACGAGAAATGCAATGCCACAAATCGACTTCCCTTGTTGGAGTGTAGATCGTCAACTTTATCCTTTGTGGGGCATGAGCCTCGCCACCCGTGCTATTTTCAAGTGTCTTCAAAGTCGCAAACAGGTGGTTGATTTGCTTCGTAAATTCTTCGTCCATAGCCTTTAAATCGTCGACGCTATCCCGGCAAGTGGGTGGTTCATAAGGGTCCTGCTCCTGTCTCTCTTTCGACAACTCCAAGGGAGGCAAGCTCGTTCTGAAGATAATCTCTTCGAGATTATGAATACGGTGGCTACTGTAGGCTTTGAGAAACATTTCGGCATTGGAGTTGGTAACAGTATGCTTTCTCCACCAGCCCCTTTCCCTTTCAGTAGCAACTTGAAATTTTCGGGATAGAGTAAGGGTGTCTTCGTCATGGCAGTCCAAATAACTAACAATACGGTCGATCAGCTCTGGCGCAAGACTATCCATGGCTGTCAGTCTTTGGAGATAACGGAACAGGTCGTGGTTGTTTGTTATCGTGCCGTGTAGGTGTTTGCGCTGTGTTGGCGTTGGCGTTGTGTAGGTGTTGGATCACGGATGGTGGATGTGATGGATGATGAAGAGGATGGAAGTCCTGAGCTGATAGAACTATATATACGGAAATAGATCCAATAGAAGGAAGTGGCGCGACGTAACGAGCCGACTCACGTGACAGCTGGACGGAAAATAATAGATCTCTAGTGAAGGTAATAGGACGTAAAACGTCGCCGTATTCCATCACTTCACACGTACTACGAAGTACAGGGCGTTTTAATTCCTACCGGAGGTTAGACCCAATTTTCTAACCAATCAGAGCATAGCTTTTAGCCAATCAGGCGACGCGCAGAACAGGTGCTCCTCCTAAAAAGCCTCCAATTGAGGCAAATATCACGCTGCTATAAGGAGCTTTCTTCTCCTTCTCTTCT
>MU251500.1:0-84190 GCA_019669835.1 Amylocarpus encephaloides
GTTAGAAAAAGTTACTATTCTTTTTCTATTATATATAACTCTTTATTATATAAGGTTCTAGGCTCTTTATAAACACTTATTAGTAGTCTATTATTAGTAAGGTCTTCTAGTTTTTTAGTATCTATAGTATATCTAGTACCTCGATTTCTATATAGTTTTTACTTTCCTTAGTCTAAATAATAGGTACCTTCTTTTTTAGCTAATAACTAGACTTAGTTTTACTAGAGTAGTAGGTTAGATATAAGTCGTTCTAGTAGAACGACTACGCTAGTATCTTATATCGTAAGTAATTAATCCTTAATATGTTCTCTTTCTCTTTAATTACTTTATTTAAGTTAAGTATAAGACTTCTATCTATATAGAAAATACTATCTATTTATATAGAACTCGTACTTTCTTTAAATTAGTTAAATTATTTAAATTATTATCTATACTTATAGAGTTTAAATAATTTAACTTATAACTTTATTATATAACCTATAGCTTCTCTATATAAGTCTATACTTAAGTAGGTCTAACTTACTAAGTCTTAGAGTTATATTACTTAATCTAGTAGTAGACTATAATATAGAGATAAAGGTAAAGTAGACGAAGTAAATAAAGTACATAAAGGTAATTAACTAATTATAGTAATTATAACTCGTTTATCTTATTATTACTTCTCTTCTTTTAATATTACTTTATCTCTTCTAACTATATTAGCTTAGTAGAAAGATACTAGTTATTTTAGTATAATTACTACTTATAAGATAATTATCTCGTTCTATAGCTAGAGAGTTATTATATAGTACTCTAGAGGCTAAGTTAAGTGTCTAGCTTAATAATCGAGTATAATTCTAAAGTACTTAAGCTATTTTCGTTCTAGGATTACTTAGTAAGAGTCTAAGAGAGTAATTATAAATAGTAGGTTTAATTATCGTCGTCTATTAATTATAAGATATAAATAAAGAATATAAGAGATACTTACTCTACTTTATTTATTATATTCTAAGATAGAGATAGAGTATAGTAGTTATTAAGCTTTAATTTCTAGGAATTTAGTCTAGTTAACTACTATAGTTTAGTTAATAAATATAAATCTATTTACTCTAGAGTTAATAAGTACTTATAAAGAAAGTACGTATCTATTTATAGATAAGTTATATAAAATAGTTATATACTTTCTATCTATTAACTACTATAGATCTAGCTTAGTTAAATTAACTAACTTATCTAAGAAGAAGTCTTCTCTTAGATACTTTTATTTTCTAATAGCTTATTATCTTCTTCTAACTCGCTTTCTTTCTTCTATTCTATAATCTTATTAAGGTCTATATCTCGCTTAGAGTAAGAGTATTTAAGGTATATATAATCTAATTTTCTATAATTATAATAAGTAATATTAGATAGAGAGACTATAGTCTTACGTCTTTTAATAATTTACTTTATAAGAGTTAAGTAATAAGATAAGAGAGATATAGTACTAGTCTTAGCTTATAGTAAAGTTAAAAGTAAAAGAGAGATAATAAAACGTCTAAGCTTAGTACAACTCTTAGTTTTAATTATAGCCTAGGCTCTTACTCTATCTTACTTAAGTCTTACGTTAGTTCTAGAAGTAAGATTAGTAAAGTTATTAAAGTCTCTTATCTTTTAGACCTTAATACGTATTTTATTCTATAGAGGCTTAGTAAGCTTATTATATAGATTATTCTTCTACTCTAATTTAGTAATTCTATCTTAAGTAGTATACTATAAGAACTTAAGCTTAAAGTTAAAGAATAAGTCGTCTAATTTTATTCTAAGATATTTATATTTATATCTTATATTAGCTTTCTTATATAGGTTCTAGAGACTAGTAACTAGGTATTTAATTATAGATTTCTAATCTAGAAAGACGTCTTCTAGATTATCTTCTACTACTATAGCTATCTTACTAGTTATATAAGTAATATATATGTTTTCTTATCTAAATCGCTAGTAAAGTAGTCTAAGTTTACTATAAGTTTACTTCTAAGTAGAAGTTACTACTAAAGTAAGAATAATTATTTTTGTCGTCTAATTAGAGTACGTTCTTAACCTTAGTACTAAGTCTTACGTTTCGACTAGTAGAGCTTAAGAGAGAGCTTACTCTAGCTTATTATAAAGATCTAAATTAATAGTTCTAGTCTATAGAGATATATAAAGAACTTCTTAGAGTATTCTACTAATATATACGTCTAGTAATTACTTTATCTTTCTTAATAGTAGAGATAGTATTATATATCTAGATAACTATATATAATTAAGTATTATTCTAGCTAAGAGAGTTAAATCTTACTATAATCTAGTTATATAATATAGAAGTAATTAGTAGTAGTAAGAGAAGAGAGCTTTTACTATATTACTCGTTCTAGAATTATTCTTTAAGAAGAGATTTATCGTTTATTAGCTAGATAGTAATTAAGACTCTAATAGTTTATATAGATATATAAGTAGAAAAGACTCTATCTTAACCTCTATCTCTATTATATCTTTCGCGAGTATTTAAGAGAGAGATTTATATAGCTATCGTTTAGAAATATATAATATATACTACGTTTAGTAATATATAATATAGTAAAAGATAAAAATAAACGAATAAATAAAGTAGAATATTATAGTAGGTCTTTCTAGATAAAGAGATAACTTTATTATAATATAACTATATAGAGTAAACTACTACTTACTATAATAAATACGAAGTTAAATAGAAACTACTATATTAAGCGAATAATAAAGTAAGAAGAGAAGAGAGTTCTAGAGAAATAAAAGCTTAAATATAAGATACTAGTAGTATATATATATTATATACTATATATACTTAGCTTCTAGTTCCTCTAACTTTATAATAATAAGAGACTCTTAAAACTTAAGAGTTCTAGAGGTTTATAATTATTTCTCTCTATTACTATATAATCTTATTCTAGTTTATAATTACTTTACTAAGTTATATAAACTAATTTATCTAAGATTCTATTTAGACGTTTAGAAGGTTATATAACTACTAAGTCTATATAAGATTTACTATAGCTATACTACTTTCTTTACTATTATCTTAAGTTACTATTTCGTAAATTCTTTTATAGTACGTAGACTTACCTAGTTATATAACTTCTTATAATTATAAGATTATTCTAATATTATAGATTAATACTAAGAATAAGATAATAAAATATTAATTATAAGAATAAGAAGAATAATCTAAAGAGAGAAGAAGAAGTAGAAGCTTAATAAATTTATCTTATATAAGAGGCCTACTTACTTAGAACTAAAGGTAAGATTAGATAATCGACTTCTAAGACTTATATAGTTCTAAACTATAATAAGCCCTCTCTATTAATATAGATAATTACTATAGTCTACTCTTAATTACCTAACTAGACTATCTTACCTCTATTATACTAATCTATATAAGTAATAACTATTCTAGAATAAATAATATCTATTATAAATCTAGTTTTATTAAAGTTATAGATATCGTAGTCTAAAACCTTATACTTCGTCTATATATTCGTAAAAAGTCGAAACTATATACTAATTAACTCTAGATCTTTATATAAGTCCCTTTGAAAATTATAGACGCGATTAAAATACGTCTTTAGGTCTAGTTGTTGTTATATAAATCGATAAGCCTAGAGCTTTCTAACGCGTCTCCCCCTACGATTTAAGAATAAAATTTACTATATCTTTCACACTAGCTAACCGGGGCGTAAATCCTCTAGAATCTATATCGAGTATATTTCGAATAATCACTTCCTCTTCTAGTTCGGTCAACTTAAGGCCATTAGCCTTAGTTTTAGAGCGGTAGGTTCGGCCAGCTATTCTATCAGAGAGGGTCGAAAGTAGTACTTCATAGAATTTTACTACAGAGCGTTAGCTTAGTCTTTTAGACGTTCGAATAGCCTCGATAGCTAGAATAATTCGTGCTTCTTTGGTTTGAACTTCTATTTGTAGTTGTTAAGAAAACGCGTGTTGAAGTTGATGGGGTGGAATGTGAGGAAAAGTGTCCGACTCGATGATATGTCCGAGTCGGTGATAAACCACGTTAATAGAACTACTTAACACTCTTTATAGTCGTGTCTAGTACTCCTAGTGTCGTTATTAGGGTAACCGCGGGTGTATTATTAGAGGTCTACCTATATTAACATGCTCTTACTACGCGCGTCGCTTGTGTTAATAGGGGGTGTGTCGCGTTTATAGCCTAGGGGTAATCACCTAAGTAGAGCGTAGTAGCGTGTGCTTTAGGGGGTACTTAGTTATATAAAATATCCATATATAACTTACTTATAGGAGTGCTCCTTCATATAAATCAAGCGTCCTTATAAGTCATCTACTTCGCTCATTCTTACATTACGACTGCTCTTACGGGTGCTTCCCCCCCCTCTGCATGTCACGTCACACCTTCCCTAAATCTACTCTAGTGAAATAATATCGATTACCGGGTTGTAGTAAATGTTATTAATGGCCTCTTTTCTAGTTCGTTGGAAAATAGACATGTAGGCACGAAGTGCTTCTGATCGAGCCTCGACATTAAGATGGAATATTGTCGGAAGCGGCATGCTGTAGGCGACCTCACGGTGGAGAGTTACATTGCCCGTTCCTTACGTTAACTCCTAGTTTAGATTGTGTTGTCGAACTATAACATGTGAACTCGTGGAGTAAAGGTTAGACGGTTTATCTTAAGGCGAAGTTCGATTGCCAATGCGCTGAATGTGATCTTATCAGCTGACTTGGGAGTAGACTCTGTGGATAAGGATGATGAGGGCAAGGTAATACATGATTGTTCCCGTAAATTAATGGCGTGGAGGGAGTCGAACATGGCTTTTAACATGTTATTACCGTACCTAGCGCTCTACGGACGACGCTTTTCAGGAGAGCTTACGAATTCTTACACCGGTAGTGTAGTGTTTTGAAAATATAAATATTTAAAAAAATTATTCCTAGAATATTATGTACTGTACCAGAAGCTAATACTTTAATACTACATCAGTGGACAAATTAAATATCGGCGGAATTATATATTTCCAACCCCAAAATACTCTAAAATATTTATCGAGCGTTTGGCAGATAGTTTTTGAAATACTAGTATTGCAAAGCTTTAAATACTAGTATATACAAGAGCCGAAATACTAGGCCAAATACTAGTATATGAAATACCCTAAAGTTGCCAAACGAGGCCTATATTATATCTAGACCCAAAATCACCCGCTGAACGGTTCTCAACATGGTATCACAACAGTCTTCACGAAATGAGATCTCACCGAGTTTTACATGTCTTGGGTCTAGTGGCAGAACAGCTGGTAGAACGGCCTCACATGTTTCCAAACCACACCAATTCCGCTAGCTTGGGTGAAGCATGCAATGTAGCTAGCCGTCAATATCGATTTACATAAATCCACGGACATCATAAAGCTAATGAGACTTTATGCATTGTGAAATGAGTGTATGCAGGGGGCTAGATTAAGATCTTTAATGTGATTTCCAATGTTCTTGAAAACGAGAGTTCAAGATACTCCACAAATACCTTCGATATTTGTAGACACCCATCCGGGGAAGCGACTAAGTCAATCCGGGTAGCAGTCTAATCATATTTCTACAACATCACCCAGAGCTCTGCCTTATGCATCAGCTAATACGTGCGAGATCTGTGAGGGGTTTTCGCCAGTAATTTCAAAGGAAATTAGCTTTCTTTTGTTTCGTCATCGGCAAGACGAAACGGCCTGGTGTTCGCGCTATAGGAAGTCACTTACAATCTGCCTCCTCCCTACCCACCCAGACAACCTACTAGAGTTTCGGCTAAGAAACCAAATTATTCAGAATACGCGAGGCAATAAAACTCGCTGGGATGCCCTCTAGCGTGAGATCCTTGAAGAAAATGGCTGCAAGGATGAGATAGACACTTAAGAACTTTGTTAACGGTGAAGAGTGGCGAGGGGACCTTCACCAAGTCTCCTTCTTTTGCTGCCAAAATAGTGAAGGATACAGGAATGGCAAATCTCAAAGAGTCGGAGCTTGCCGATCGCTTATACCGCCACCGGTTTGCCGTTGAAGTCATAGTTATCATTGAACCAAAAATAGGCCACCGCCATGTTATGGAATGGGAGGTCATTTTCGAACATGGTTATAGCCCATATTGGTTCCCTTAGACGTTTGGTGCGTTGATGATGGTCGGTGGTGGAGGGGATGAGAATTTGCTTGACAAAATATAGGGTGAAAGGGGCGGCAGTTGTGATGAGAGAGACGGCAGGAAGAAGGCAAAATGTGGTGATGTGGACAATTGACAAACTCTAAACAGAACACAAAGGACGTGTAAGAGATTTTAATTGAACCGTTTAGAACATCTTAAGAGTTAGAAGAAGATTATAACTACGAAAGCATCTACAAGAACTCAAATGTATATACTTTGACACCTCCTCAAAGAGACCACCGGGAATAATCGAGCCAACCATCAATTATAATTTAGCTTCAATCACCGACTTTCTCTTCACCTCCTCAACCACCGTTAAAACCTTTCGAGAACACCCAATCGAGTTTTGGTATCTGTTCATGTAAGCAAAATTAAAAAATAGTGGCAGAATATTTTACCCAGCTCCACCATGCCCATAACAATGCAATACAAGCTTCTCGCTAACATTTTCAAATTCAACTCGAGGACCACCCTGCCTACTCGGACGGAATCCAACTTGTCGACTCAAAATCGTATGTGACCCATTTGAATCGAGTAGCTCAGGTGCCAGAATTTTTGTCCGTTCTAGTATCTTTTCGTGGAGACTTTCGTCAATTTTCTCATCCCAGTTTCCAGCTTCATTACAGCCTCCAAGAACAGTAGTTCCAGACCCGGGTCGAGGTATCGTGTATGCGATATACCCATCTCCCTTCCTCGTTCTTGCCATCTGCGCCTCACCTTCAACCAGAACAGTTTGGCCGCGTGTTGGGAACACTTTGCTGTCCCCCGCGACCTTTCCCGCAGCAAGGCCAGTGGCATTGATAAACAAGTCGACCTTGCCATCCACGGCACCACTCGCGACGGTTATTGCATTTTCAAGGCCAGCGGTAGTTGGTAGCGTCAGCTGGACGCACCGCCCACCGTGTTCTTCAACTTTCGCAAGAAGATATTGAAGATATCGCGGGACATTGAAGCAAAATGAAGTCCACTCAACACCGAAGATGGTATTCGATGGCCTTTCTGAATTGGGGAGGATCCGGAAATCATCGACTTCATGTTTCCACCATAACCCGGTTCCAAGAGGACCACCTGGCTGAAGAGGCCTGATTTCATCGTTAATCTCATCCCATACAAAGTGACTCTTGAATTCTGCAACCCCACTTCCGGAGGCTCGAGATGGAGGTTTGAACTTCTCCGAAGCTACTAGATTTTTCCAGTAACGGTATGTCTGCACGTCCCAGTCACATTGCTCACAACCTTCTGGTGTTTTACGTGAAGCATGCGTTCGCCATTGACCACCAGCCCATGGTGAGGTATAATGTGGTGAGAACGAGCCTGGGAAAGCAGATGCAACGATTGTTACCCGGGGCTTCTTCTCGGCAGATGACTCCGTGAGAAGAGTCAAGGCCACTTGAAGTCCAATGACTCCAGCACTGTTGGTGATTAGTTCTCATGCCACAAGGCTTTATAGCTCCAGGGGTTGAATTTATACCCAATGACCACGATTGAGTCTCTGTTGGGGGGCGCCATTATGTGATGAAAGAGTTTGTAAAGACGAATTGAGGATGTATTGTAATGGGTTTTGGAGAAAAATGGGGATTGACAGTCAACCTTTATATAAAACTAGACAACTCCAGACGAGAATGGGATCCCAGCAATGCAGTGTAAAGGCTTGGACGAACACAATGTTGCTACAAGTCAAACTTATATGGTCACTGCCAAGTGGAGATAGTCTGACTAGTCTCCGATGTCGGCCATTCGTAAAGCATCGATATGTATTGGGAGACATAGTGACAAGGCCAGATTTCGACAAAGTAAAGAACAGGCCAGGAACAAAAATACAAGATAAAAATAAACGTTATTAAATACTTTCCACATGGACTCCAATAGCGCCAATAGCGAAAGAGTAGTAGCGTCAACCAAAGATGCACCAGTACCAAGCCCACATGACTCTCAGGCCACTTCCAGCAATTGTCCCTAGCTTTTCGTAGGTGGGCAGATATGCTTAGATGAGCATCGGGGAGCATGCCGTATGAATGATACTTTGGCTAAGGACTAGCATAGAATCTAGCCAGACAAAGCGTGTGGCATTGGAAAACATAGAAGCAATCCTAAAGGCAGGAGGAAGTGATATTGGGAAAATATTCAAGGTATGTTCCATGGCTGACGAAGGTGCGCACTCACTGACAGGCTTCAGTGCAATATCTACTTGACAGACGTGTAAGCATATGAGGAAGTGAACAAGACCTGTAAGTCTCACTCTGAACAGTCCATGTTGTTTTCTGGTAACGACCATTGCTACGTGTGATCGAGACAATGCCATCTTACCAGACCCTAAACCTGCCAGAACTTGCGTCAGTGTGAAAGAGTTACTGGGAGGAACATATGCAATAATACTTCTTCAAGTAACAAGTGGGTGATGCTAGCATGTTACCGGGTGGGAATTGAATGCGCAGTGACAAGACAGCAGTCTTACCCCGATAGCAATGTTATGGCTAAAACTAATGTTCTTTAGAACTGTGCTGGAATCTCGGCCCAAATCAATGTAATAGGGCAATGCTTAGCATTCTAAAACCCACAAGGGTCGGTTGGGATTCCGATCTTCGTAAGAAAAGACCCCTGATGTTGCGATAATCTCGATCTGAAATGAACATAGGGTCAGCAGCCGGACATCGACGTTGACGTTCAAAGCAACTCCTAATAATACAGTCAAGCGAGGTATGATCAAAGCCAGAAGATTGCTCACAATCGAATAGTCATTAGGGGAATCTTATACATATACTCCCTCCACCACCGTAGTATTATCTCATGCCCTTTTCCTTGGGTCCTAGCCGGGTCGTCTTTTGACATCTCGCATGCATGTGGTGATGGTGCTAGTCTCTACTACGCCAAGAATGATGTATGTTGGGATCATGCATCTTCGCTCAAAAGAATCGCCACCAGATGAATATTAGAATGAATAATCCCAGGCCACCAAGCGGACCGTACTGCTTCAAAAGCAGCTCCCAATTGATCCTCACAGCCGCTTGCTTGTATTTCTTGCTGTCTTCTCTCAATCTGCTGCTGACCTCGCCCATTCGCTCTAGACTGTCGCCACGATACAATAGATCTTCGATATTCTTGGTCATGACCTTTGTCACATCTCGCAGTTCGTCGTTCAGCTTGTCAAGGTTCTGTGTCGCGCGACTGTCTGAGTAAGTTGCCTTGGTTCTGGAAATGAAGGTATCGAACTCCATGAATGCATATGGTCTAAGGATCGAGGAGAGAACTTGTTGCTGGGGATATGTCGTGCTGAACTCATTCTGGAGATCGGAGAGGTAGGTAAAAGCGAGTTTTCGAGGATATGACTTCTCGCTGATGCAGATGTAAACGATGTCTTGCGAGATCAGGTAGCTGTAGAGTGTAAAGTTAGCGAAATATTCCAGATGCAGTAGCATTCGGTCCACCATGGGCCATAGGAGCATTTTTGAGCCCGGTTGAATGACGTTGGCCATTCCCAGCTTGCTAAAGTAATGGATGGCTCTTTGCGTAGCTCATATAAAGACTATCCCATGAAGGCAACAGCCGGTATTTCTGCTAGTCTCTCCTCCATCTTGCCTCACCCCCCTTCCTCAAGGCGCAATTCTCCAATATAACAGCAAGCCGAAGGGGCCCCGCGTACACTCACTGTATCGTGTATGCGCCACTCTCAATCGACGCCTGTGGTTCCGAGTGCCGACTGAATTTCCTTATGATCATTTTCACTTGCGACTTCACTTCGGAGAGGGCCGATTCAGTCTACCAGCAGAGAGTTAGCTCGTGTCATAGATTCGAAGGTGTGGCTTGCCTGCTCGTCATCGACGGATGCGCAGAGCATCAGGCCTGCCAAACACAATTAGATTTTAGGTCAACCCTCGGATATGATGTGGTATCCATACCATCTAGCCGTGCAATCTGTGTCGTTTTAATCATCTTGTCTGTGTCGTGCTAGATCCTCTCGTTGACGGGTGAAAGGGGGCTTCGGCCTTGTTAAATGAGGTGAGTCTGGCCCAATGCTGCAGTTCTCTTTGAAGGGGTTTGAGGGTGTTGGCAATGGCGTGAATTATGCGAGAGGGGGGAGAGCCAGGACAGATAAGTTTAGGCGGCAGACACCAGCAGTTGTGGTAAAGGTGGTAATTGTGGTAAAGCTGGTAATTGTGGTAGAAACCAAAGCTGTCAGGTTGTCATATTCCACCGGGGATTCTTCGGCAAATCTCAGGCTCACCTCGCTTCGATTTCCCATTCCATCTCAACCACCTCCAATTTATCAACAATAAAACATCTGCTACATACTCCTCCTTATAAAAAGCGGGTTATAGCAGATCATATCATCTAAGGTGAGACGAATTTCTTTTGTGCATTCAGAGCCCATTGATCTTCCAAGACTGCCAATCGGGCCGTGTCAATTTCTCTGAAGGTGAACTTGAGCCTTGTTGTATGTGCTTCGCTTTATGGAGGATCATGAACTTAAGATTTGTCTTGCTGTTTGAGAAATTGAGTCACTAATGCATCAAAGAATTACGAACGAAACCTCTCCATGGCTTCTGGTGTTCCTGTACCCTCCCTTTCTCACTTACAATGTCTCTTGATGTCCTCCTCCTCTTCCATCTCCCAATCTCCGTTTGAGCCAGCAGCGAACCCTTCTCGTCTACAATACAACATATGCCCCTTAGCTGACGGGACCTCGTGGAGATCAGCACTTGAGATAGCCTATTTCCTCACCACGACTCATCGGGTTATACTTAAGCTCCTCGTTCGGCGCAGTCTCCCGCACTTCTCGTCCCAGTCTACTTCCCTCACTTGAACGATATTCGATTTGCACCTTCTTCATAGCTATAAGTCTCAGTCACCTTCAACATGGGTCCCAAAAGGAAAGGAGGCAGAAAAAAGAAGGAAATCGACTGGGACAACCCCGAAGAAGTCATAGGTCCTCAAAACTCCCAACTCTACAAAGACGATTTCGACCTCCTAGTTCGTATCCTTCTTCCTAATTTCAGCGCTCCCATTAACTCCATCTAGTCTGTTCTCAAACACCCCACCGCGCAAGCAATAATCTCCAACAAAAACGACGGCCAAATCACCGAATTCCTCGCCTGCGACAATCCACGCCAAGTCATCAACGAATTCAAAGCTGATGGCGCAGCGGGCAAGCATGATGCAGAGTGGCTTCGTCAGGCTTTGGAAGCATCGAAACAACGCGCTGCTGGGTTCTATGATGAGTACCTGGAGGCGAAATTTCAGGAGCAGTGGGTGTATCCCGGGGAATCGGAGTATTTCACGAATTCGGAAGCTGGAGATGATTCCAATGAGGCGACCAAGGCCGGTTCATCGTATGGACGCACTGTTAACGATGAAGCTCTATTTGGCCATCAACTCAAAGGAAGCGGCGGTGATGAATTTCTAGCCTACACTGCAAAATCAAAACGCAAAATCACACCTGACTCGGCTCTCGATGAAGGCGACATGCTAGAAACAGCCTCCACATTCCCCTTCACAGACAGTCTGGCAAATCGAAAACGAATTCCAACGCCTGACTATGACCCAGAGGGCATGTTTGATCTAAGCTCCGAGCTATCATTCCTATCCCGCTCTCCCTCCCCCGCAACGGGCTTCCACGTCGATGAATTCAACAACTCCAAGTCCAAGTTGACTCGAGGCGCCCCCAGAAAGGCATCAGAATCGTCCGTCGGCGGCTCTCCCATGGCTCTCAGTTCACCGTCGGCCGCCAAAAACGAGCCAACACGAACTCGAAGTACTCCGAGGAGACAGGCGAAAACAGCAGTCAATGGTTCGCCAATGGTTGTCGACTCCCCCATAGTCGCTAGCATTGAAGAGCACAACAATGATGATCTACCGCTGCCACGAAGCAAGAGGCAGAAAACGGATACGCCTTCAGCGGATAGCCCGGCGGGTGAGGCGAGTTCGACGAGTGGAGATAGCTCGGCTCATAGTAGTCAAGTGGAATGAAGATGCGAAGGGAGGCAAATTGACTTTGATGATTTACTTGACCGTGAGTTGGAGAAGCCTGAGCACGGATTGCTACTAGGTAGGGTACACGCAAAGCGCTTGGTTTAAGGTGACCGTTCGCGACCAGACCTGCATTGGTGCCATGTTTACACACAACATCCCCGCACCTTAGCGGCGCAGAGCAGGTCAATTTGAAGGGCTTATCATATCTCTATATGTGACTTTTTATTTGTGAGGCTATTGGCTCTCGCAATTGCCTGTCCTGCTTGTTACAAATATTTTCAAACGCCCCAACCAGAGTCCAGTCCCTCCATGCTAGGTTCTCATGTGGCCATTTGCTATGATGCAATTCGACTAGAGCGCCCCCAGCGCCCAGCTCCCAGCTCCCCAGAGGTCCGCAATTCTCATCAAGAATCCGTCTGAGCTCGTGCGCCATCGGCCTCTAGAAAGACATCTGGCCAACAGCATGGTAGTCGTTATCACCAGCGACGCGGCGTCACCAACCTTGGCTAAGGGACCTGCCATGGATGAGGTTGAGAATCAAATTGCCTTCGGGCCCGAAACTACACAATCTTGACGGCGTCTTGTGCCGCAATATTGCAGGATTGTGTTCTGCCTGATAGTGCTCGACCTCTCATACATATCAAAGCCCGTACCAAAACCTCCATGTATGTATGACAGTCTTCATAGATTGCTTCAGGAACTCAATACTCACAACAGATATTCAGGCCTCAAAATGCCCAACGCGGATGAGCAGGCGAAGGAGTAGGCCGAAGCTGCTAAGAAGGCCGAAGTCGACCCCTACTAAATTACTATAACACCCGCCTAGGATTGATGGATAATTGCTTGAAATAGGCTACTAGCCTATTAATATTGGCTAGTAAAGTCCTTAATAGGGGACTTGTCCCCCGGCTAGGAAAATCTTTCCGGAGTGCTGGCAAAAAACATCTTGACCCGTAGCTAGTCTACTATTCGGCTCCCAGACCTGAGGCTCTGGCGTCCTACTATAGTCGTTGACTTACACAGGACGTTAAAAGGATTAAACAAACAAACAAACGATATCAAAATAGATAGTTTATGGCCAGAATAAATATTAAACGTGGATATCGATTATCGAAAGGCCCCCTGGCGGCTCTCTTACAGCCCATTTAATTGCAACCAATAAGAAGCATAGAACTATGATCCACTCATGATGACCAATCGGAAGATAGCATTTTTGACCGCGGAGGAATCTTATAGTGGTCACGTGCTCTAAAGAAAAGCAGCTACGAAGTATGCTTAAACAATCCTCACACTCCTAACTGATCAATCCCTCGCAAATTCTTCCTTTCAACATGTTGAACATGAATGGCGCTACTCCAGAAATTGCACCGGTACCTTCCGGCCTTAGGCATCAAGCGAACGCCCCAGCAGACGTCCCAGCAAAAAAAGCGTCGCGTCCAAAGCACTCGCTCTTCCACTTCTCTAGGGCAGAACGACATTAGCTGAGGCTCTTGAGGAGGAGGAGAATATGCTCTTCCGATTCACATCCCAGCCAACGCTATGAATTCTTTCTTTAGATCTTACAACATCGCCAAGACTTCGAAGCTATCGTGTCGTAACATCTATCCTTAGCCGCCAACGAGATTTGTCGATTCGGAGTAGTCGGAGAGTGGAAACACGGCAGTTTTAACGTTTGTATACCGATATACATTGATAATTGGAGTAAGTCTCCAAGGAGAAGAGTACTGCTTAGGGTGCCTCTGCTCTATAAAGTGGGAGCATTGGCATGTCTTAGTAATGCGAACGAGAAACTACGTACGGAAGCTACCACCTTTGTCTAGATTGAGGACAATTACCCCGATGTCCCAATACCTCACTTATGGGGCTTTGGATTTCTAGCCGGTTAGAGTGTATGAATACTCTTTGTGGTATTTCGGATTAATTTTCAGAACACATGCTTATCTAGACAGTTTATGAGGCCTGAAAACGCACCTTTCGGCACGAGAATGTCTGGCATCTTCGACGTACCATATCATCGTTGCTGCGATCTCCCCTTCCTTGTCGATATATAAGCTACAGCCGTCCAAACATTCTAGAGCATGGATATTTGATTATGGACTACATCGAGACACCAGATGCGGAGATGCTTTCTGAGACTTGGACCAACCTTTGTCGATGTCAAAACCTGAGGGTCAACCTCTTCCGGGATCTGTCTCGCATCATCCTTTCCTTGAGTTAGTTGTCTCTGCCTCGCATCGGGTCCTGGATAATGGACGAACGAGGTGTCTTAAAGCTAGCAAATCGTCCATTGATTCATCAATTTCAGTCACTGGAAAATGAAGGCATTCCAATATAGCGAGGACTCTTACCTATACGACTGTAGATGCATACTATACTGAACTCCTGGCGTGTCATGATAATCACATACGAAAGCAACCAAACTCTATTGTCGACAAAAAAGACGGTCGCGCACAGATTGCGAATCTTATTCGTGATGCGAGGGCTTCTTCCTCACTTCATAAGCCGCGACCTTCGGTATGGACCATTTGTGTTTAATCTCACCGACCTGTATGGAAGTAACATCTTTGTCGACTGCGATTGACACATCAAATATATCATCGATCTCGAGTGGGCATGCTTGCTTCTATAGAGATGCTGACTCCTCCGTATTAGATCACCAGCCGCGCGGTGGATGAGCTTAAAGGTGACGAGCTTCAAACATTCGAGAAGGCATACTAAGATTTCACGGGTATATTCGAAGAAGAGGAGAAAATTTTCTCTCCCACTTATGGTAGTGCCACATACCGCACAGATATCATGAGGGGAGGTTGGAAGATTGGAACTTTCTGGTACTTCCACTCACCAAAAAGTCCCAAAGGGTTGTTTAACCTTGTCGGCGTCAGATCGGATATTCCTTTCTAGGAACTACACCGCAAAGAGCAAGAATCAACCACCTCTCGCTATGCTTAAGTATCTCCCTAATAATACCCTTTCGAGAGATGACATCGGTCATCCAGCGTATACTGATGTCGGGTCACTTACTCTCCTTCTCACCTCGTCGCCTAGCCAAGCGGCTTTCGTCTAGAATCGCTCTTAGATTCCAACTTATCCCAGCCGTGGGAAGATCATCCTTGACGTCGGCGATACCCTGCGTGGCATAATCGGACAGTATTTGCCAGGCTGTGTTCCTTGAGCAGTACCCCCTATGGGCCTCACGGGGTTTTTAGCTGATCCAGATTCCCCCTTGCATATTCCCACTGACTGAGCTCGCTCCACGGTTCCTAGAAGGGGCGGGAGGAGAGTGGACAGGGGAAGAATGGCATCGGACACGATACGCAATTTTCGCAGCAGCAGCAGAAGAACAAAGGAAAACGTCTTTATTAAGGAAAAAGTGGCTCTGGGAACGGGGATGGACCATGACGCCGAGGAAAGCACATTTTCCTCAGCGTATATGAAGTCGAAGGCTCATTTAAACGTCTCAAGTAAGCAGTTACATATCTATCTACGTGACTATACGCGATCTCTCTGCGGCCCCTATAACGAAGTAGTCGATGGAGATATTACACGTTTTATTATCTGGCAATCCCCAGAACTTGCTGATTACACACAATTACGCCGAGTCTAGATACGCCCGGCTATCCTACAGGTATTTCAAAATCCAACAGGAAAGGCCATCTTGGTACCAGGACATCAATCGAATAGCATCCTAAGAAAGCCCACACAGCATCCGCAACACTAGCGCCGAACGATGAACACCGAATCGTAATTTCCGCCCTAAACTAAGTTTCGCAACGATCCAATCCACAAATGATAGGAACGAACGTCCGCGTTTCGACCTCAGATCCTCGCTGTCGAGATTGACGTCCATGGACCAGTAATCGTCGTCAAGGTTCTCCGAAATGCTGTCCCTCTCTTCCCAGCAGTCGGGAGACTCCCGGTGCACCATCCCTCCTCGATGCCGTCAGCTTCCAAGATAGCAGCCTGAAAGAGCCGCGCTTACCGTTGAGATCCAGAAACTCCCGATACGACCTTACGTTGGTGAAGGCGTCTGGGTTCCCGAGTTCGGTCTTCGCGTCGTCGTTGAGCGGTTCCAAATCATCCGAGAAGTGGATGATGTCTCGCGTCTCGTATGCGAGGCCCAGCAGGAGCTCATCGGCGATCTGTCGGTAGGAAGGCATCTTTCAAAGAGATGATACGACGTCAGTCCTGGCTAGGCAGCTAGCAGGAAGCATACGTGCAGCGAGTTTCTTTTGATGTTGTTTGGTGACGCGAAGGAGGCAAGAAGAGGTGGTTCTCATCCCGGTCGGTCAAGCCAACTCACTAGCTTGGTATCTTTGCGGTGATGAGATTATATATTCAGTGGAATACAAGACGCTATTTATTGTCCCTCTTCTGTCACGCTTCGTTGCTCTGCAAAGGCTCAACGTGTTACGTCCACTCTGGGATACACCGAAAGTACGGAATCAACACTCCAGAAATGGGCAGGAAAATAAGACGAATAGCAGTCCAGCTTATGGACCGGTGAAAAAACAAAGAGAAGCTACCGTCAAAAGTCCCTTCTGACGTGGTGGACTTGTATGAGAGTGTTTCCCCCCGTATCATGGATAGAAAGCCTCATTTCGTGCAAAGCTCTTGGGACCCCGTACCGAGTGGTCCATAATGACGACCCCTCATCTCACAGCGCCTTGCAAGCGTTGATGGGTTGCCTATTGATTTGAGGCCAAGTCGGACGGCACGTGATCGTCCGAGGAAGTGGGCGTGGGGTCTGCGCCGAGAAAGGGCTCGCGAGCAGTTTTAGCCGAACCGGTCTGGATGTGATCTCATTTCCTCAACCGGTCTAGATGTGAGTTGCCCTCTCAGCCGGTCCAGATGTGAATTGCCTTCTCAGCCGGTCTAGCTGTGTGTGACCATCTCAGCCGGTCTAGATGTGTGCGACCTTCTCAACCGGTCAGGAGAGTGCCCTGTCGAGTTGGTGACAATGCAAGACGTCCCAGGATTAAGTAAGCGAGAAGACCACCCCTTCTCGTTTACTCCACCTATCTAGGCCACCCTGCATCCTACTGTATAAATGAACCGCTTCGATTTTGGGTTTGAGCGCGTGAAGGTCTCATGCCCCTACTATTGGGTCCTAGGATTTGGCCCTCTCGTTATCACAGGCATGTTATCATGGATCATTTCGATGCTCTGATACAGAAGAACTTTGAAGGAGACTGACTAGGCGATTCGATCTATTCCGTAACTCCATCCTCAGTCGACTTTTCACGCCCTCTCAAGATCCCCGGCGTCCTAATGCTGTTGCAAGTTACCATCAAACAATCGTGTTTGATTGTTCTGTCTTTTAGAACCGCTTGAGCGGTGCTCGCGTGATCGTCTCGTCGCTGTAGTCAATAACAGAATCTCTCGGCATCCAGTCCTCCTCGAACATTTGCGACAGAAAATACAGATCGTCTTCGTATAGACCGATCTCACGTGCGATGCGGATCCTGTCCTCTAGCATATTCGTCAGCATGTAGGCTTGGGTCGAATCGGCAGTACCTACGTCTTTCCTTCACCATATCCGACGTTTTGATCAGGAAGAGGATTTCATCTGTTGTCATCTCTGCAAAGGGGGTCGTCTGACGTGTGCGCCAGTCTACAGTGAACGGGCTGCACGGCTTTGTGCAATAATGATAATGCGACAAGAAAACATTCGCACTGTGGTGCCGTTCCGACATGAAGTTGGGCATGGCGTATCTCCGCTACATCCAGTGGAATTAGCAAATGATCTTTGCCAGCGTTTATGAGGGGGAAGGGAGAATCGGACCTTGAGGCCATGTTTCCTGGCATTTTTGTAGTTTTCAGCCGACGTGGCAGCGCAACCATGAAGACATATGAATGTTATCAAGTAGATGGTCATCCAGCTCTTTGGTTTGTTCGCTAGAACGATCCTTTGAAAGTCCTCAAGAAACTTCTTCCGAAGCGGCTGAAGGAGACCAATCGTCACAATCATATCCAGCTGCTGGATCATGACAGGCGGGAGTGGAACTTTTCCAAATAGCGGATACGATCGATCCGTGGTTTCTGGTGCCATCTCGAGAGTCTCATCGCCCACAATAAACTCCACGGTAGCAGTCCGGCGGACCGCAAACCATAATCGGAAGAGATCCCCAAGGAGAGACGCTTCTTCCGGGGGCTGTGGCTTGTCAGTAGGAAAAGGGGAGGCAGTATCCACCTTCACTCACAGCAACGGTCATATATTTCCGAGCAAATCTGTAGGTCTCCTGAACCCATGCATCTCTACCCACCAGCCAGTATGCCATGCATTCAAAAATGTGTTTGTTGATATATTCTCGCATGTCCTTGACCGCCGCCGACATGTTCACAATAGCATACGGCGTCGTTTCCTTGAACTTTTTGGTCTTGCCATCCATCCATGATTTATGCAACGAGTCTTGAGGGATGGGGACGAACTTCCGGACCGATAGCTCCAAGGGAATGGGACACACGTCCGACACGACTTGGATAGTTCTGACGTCCGGGTCCGACCACTCCGAGATATCTCTCAGCTTCATCACTGGCCACCGGAAGGTAAATTCCAATCCGGGGGCCTTTCCAGTACGATATATGGTACACTCCGTGAGCTTGTACCGAACGCACGGAAGCGTGTGGATTTTCTGCTTCGAGACGGCCTGGCATGTCTGGCAAATCCCGCTTGGGTCGTTGTTGTTGATTTGGCACTGTGCTCGTCAAACTCGGCGTTCCATGCCGTCAAGGGGGAAGCGCTTACACGTATTTTCTGCATTCGGCACCGTACACAAGCCTTCAGCTTTCGTGTACTACTCGTCTCTTCCCTCAGCTGCTGGTCCACAAAGGGTGCGCGGCGTTGAGGCTTTTGTGCTGAAAGCTCTTTCGCATTTGAATACACTGAAACCCACTTGGTCAGATTGACGTTCGGATTGTCAGCTAGGGAGGTTTCCTCGAAATGCTCGTAGGTTCTTGCCGACTCGGTGGTCGCTGCCGGAGATACGAGTTGACTCCCACTACACGGGACTTGCTCCCTATCCAGTTCTTCCCAATCTAGTTCTAACTGAGGCTCCCTCTCATCGCCGTTGAATAAATCACTGCAGGTGGAAGGTGAACGGCGGCTCGCTGCCCGTTCCATGGCCTCCCGATCTTCTCCTGGACCACGCACATGGGATGGCGATGGATGCTCCTGAGTTGGGGTCGACGAACCCTTTGCAGGCCGCTGCCCTCCTGTGCCTTTGGAAATCGAGGCTCTCTCAGGATTCTCCGTCATCCCCTCGTGGAGGCTGGTTTGGGCGACGAAAACGGTTGGTACACTGACCCAGGGTTCGTCGACGGTGGCCGTGTGAGACCAGCTAGGGGAACGACGACATACCGCCCCCACTTGATTGGAAATATCAGAATAGCCATTTCCTTCTCGGTCCCCAAGGTTTATAGCTGGTGTCTGGTTCTTTCCCTCCGTCCACTGGTTGCAAGTGACGTTGACGGGGCTCTCTTCCTCGAGAATGGTTCCCGACGGCCGTGTCCACGCTCGATTCGGATGGGATGTACAATTGTCGATCTCGTCATAACTGATCTCTTGTTGCCAGCCATCCAGAGTCTCCCACGGCGCTGTGGGCGCCAACCATGACTGTGGGTTGTTATACATGTCGTCGCCCGTTGGACCGAATTCCCCGGCCCCGATACTTGGATTACGTGGGTTCTCCTCGTAGAGCTCCGACAATGGCTTGTGTAGAAGCGCAGCGACGCGCTCAAACGCCAATCGATCGTCGGCGGACAGAGGGCTCATGTCGAGAGCAGGCCGCTGCTTCTTGGACAGTGGTCTGTCTAGCATATCTGCGTTTCTGCGTTCCAAAGACGCGTGTGGCCGTTTCCGAGCAAGATTCTGCTTCTCAGGATCAGAGAGATCTCATGGCGGGAAGAAGGAAAGGTCATGGACCGAGAACGGGATGGAGGGGGATATGGAGATGCTCAATTTATACCATCGTGCTTGGTTGCTCAATGCAAGATTGGCCAACGCAGGGAAAATGGCTCAGATGAGTGAGCTGGGCCGCGCCTGAAATGGCGGTGGGACGTAGTAAAGGGAAGGTAGAATGGTGCGAGAAAGTATACGGAGGTACACAACTTCTCGAGGGTCAGAAAATTGCCTTCTGTCTCTCCTCTGTCTCTCCTCTCTCTTTCTCCCTCGCTCTCTCTCTCCTCTCCCTCTCGTGATTGCAGAACCGAAGATATGGCTGTACGCCTGGGATTCTACACCGGTTCTAGGAATGGCTTAGCGCCGCGAAGCGAGGACCGGTCTGGTGGGTGGAAGCGGAAGCGAAAGCGGAAGCAGAAATAGGGGCGCGCTTAAAAGAGAATCGGACCTCTGCCCGGAATACATGTGTACTCCTCCGTATTCCGCTATTTGTACCCTTATCCAGGTACAGAAAAAGGGGTGCACTTAAGAGAGAATCAGACCTCTGCACGATACTATTCCGCTATTTGTACCCCTATTCTGGTACTGCTGCTGTACGGAAGCCTTGTAAGCTTACAGTAGCCCGCGGGGAAAGCCGTCCAATGCCTACGGAGGGAATCCCCCACGCCAAGGCTGGAAATCTTCTCGTGGGATATCGAGGATTTTGGTACTACCTCAGGGCGAAGTGCGTGAGCACGTGAATCGAGTCTGTGTAGAGCAAGTAGAATGGCATGGGAGATCAACTATGTCACCATCTAACACGGGGGGAGTAGAGGCTGGCGATGTATGCACGTGGAGGATATGATTCCGAGAAGTGTGAAAGTCGATACAAGGGCTCGAGAAGCACCAAAAAGAGGAGAAGGTACTGGAAAAGGGAACCACGTGAATCATATAATGCTCATATCACGAGGCGAACCGAGTATTAACGTTACCGAGTCCTCGTAGTCAGTTCGTGAAAGAAATTTGGAGAGCCGCTAAGCGAGTCAAAACCCCTCACCAAGGGAAAAGGAGAATTACAACACACATCGCACCACTCCCTAGATAAAGAGCAGGGGAAAAAACAAAAAAAAAATAACGACACCTAAGAGATTCGAACTCTTGCTCCCGAGGGAAATGCCTGATCAGCTTAGATAACTCTATAGCAGGGCATCGCGTTAACCACTCCGCCAAAGTGCCTTGATTTGTAATAGTGCGATTCTATTACAACTCATATACGTACTTGGCGAGGGCGCGATGGGGAGGGGGTTGTCATTGGCCCGTCGATTCGAGAGCTTTACATGACTTATCGTCACTAGAACCCTTGTGGCTGAAAGAGCAATTCATACGGCGGGATCTTCTCGAGTCCCAGTGTGGAAACTACGATTATCGAAATTGCAAGCTGCACAGAAATTCTAGTGAAACAGAACTTGTACCGTTGGAAAGCTTATGGCTGTATGGGGGTTTCGTGCAGCGGCATCTTTTTGATATAGTGCTGTTGTAGTGGCTTATTGAAAGATTTACATACGTCCCGTATTGCTGGCACGGAATATTCTGGCATTTGGGAGTTTTTCTGTCGATATTTTTGCGATGTGCAACAGAAATATTGGATTGCCTGTTTGGGCGAGTTGCAGGATGCGTCGTATTCGGATAGGGTCTCTTGGTATGAGTATCGCTCTTTCTATCCTGAAGAACACCGTATTATGTGGTATCATTATTTAAGAAAGAGAATTCTGTCTAGAAAGCACGGGGAATTTTATTCTTGAAAAACTGATATTAAGTTAATTTGGCGGTTGACGGGACAAGATATGAAGTATGATGGCCAATAGGGGGTTTACATCTCACAACTCGCCAACCAAGTCTTTCCTAAAGAAAAGGTGGCATACCATCTCCTAAAAGGAAAAATTGTAGACTCATGAGAGAATGCCCCCGAGGATTTCCAGTGCGAGCTTTTGCGGAAATGAGAGAGCGAGGTTGTGGAATTACATCTCGCAAACGGTATCAGGGAGCGAAGGATGAATAGCCTGTGTATCAGAAACCTAACATCCTACACTGCCTGTTGATTCCACACGACCACGGCTTTCAAGGGCAGCACATACTCCCCACGTCGTCGAGATCATTCGGAATTCCTCGCATCCGGAATTCCACAGCCCGAATTGGCCTTCGCATCTCAATATATCTGGTCCAAGGCGTGTGCCAGCACCCTCTACGAAGTACCTCCCAACACTGCCAATAGATAGCACATCACCACCAGCCTCACCAAGCCTCTGCCCAGCTGTTTTAACAAACACAAAATAAACCCACGCAGGAATGGTTCTGTCACACTGCGCCGTACCCAAGACCTGGTACATCTCATCAAGCGCGAGAGTCCCTTTCCTATTCTTGGTGACAATGCCCGGTTGAAGCCGAGCAAACGCGCCAGTTGAGCCCAGCCCACGATTGCGAATCATGTTGGAAACCGCCCCTCCAAACGCGCTTATCGTCCATCGTGATTCGTGACAACAATGCCGAGACCAGGTCGACTAGCATCCCGGAGAAATAAAGGGGGGTGAAAACATCGCGTAGGGTTGTCCCCTGAGCGCCTCAGACTGAGCCCGAGGGCCTGAGGATGGAGGGACGGTTTCGGATGACCGAATGCTGGGGAATGCGATCTTGTGGTGTGTCCATGGAAGGATTGCGTTGAAGGAGCGGATCAATGCGATAGAGTGGACGGTCCGATGCGAGATTGATGGACGATTGTGATACGGGAAAGTATACAACGTAGACACCAGAGATGGAATCAGGACGGAGTACGGAGGTACGTAGTCAGTATGATTCCAGAAGTGGCGCTAGTTAGGTAAGCTGGGGGACTTGGTGCCTGAGGCATCAAAAGTGGATCTGACTGTTTCGTCTCGTCCGGTCATCGTCCTCTCTTTGTTCTGTTTCAACTTTCAACATCTCATGGTCTCCTATCCACTTTCGCATTGACATCAACAACTTCAACCGCCACGGCTGTACGGAGTATCTTGGGATCTTGACCGACCGACCTTCAAGATGCGCTGCAAAATGATCGCGATCAGGCAGATGGCGACCCCCTTCCAGGTCCCGACGGCCCTCCAATGTCCCAAGTGACCGCTTTCGCCCTTCTTGTGCCATTTCTCGGTCATGCTCTCGGATTTTATTGTCTCTGCGTCGCAAACTCTACCTTTGGCCAGTGCACCGAGCATGTTCCACTGGTTCTCGCCTCGGATTGCAGTGGACTTTCCAAAACAAGTGTTTGAGGCCAATGGGTGCGGACAACGGACGTGGGCCAAACATCGGACAATGATCAAATCGAAACTAAGCCATCGGCAAACCAACTGCCAGAGTTGGTCAACCGTTGGCCACGAGTCACTTCCCTGCGACGGCTTCATTTCGTCTTGCGCTTGTTGATTGGCCATGAAACGCGCGGAGACCAGAGAACAAGCGGCTGCCAGCCAGCCATCCTCCTCCACCAAACATTGCCAATTTGCATCGAAGATTCAGTACGGACTACCACCATGCTCGAGCCATGCAAGACATCCCCAATTCTCCTTTGGGCTCACCACCTCGGCACCCTGGCTCCCGCCCAGGTACAGGCTTCGCAGGGAGAGTCAAATGCGCCATCTTGGCGTCCCGGGAATGGAGAATGCTCTGATGCAGACGCGCACCATTCCTGTCATTGGCACAGTGATCACTTGCTGGCAGTCCTGGCTCATTCTCACACTCACCTGCTGCGGCTGCTGCGAGCGAAAGACCTGCGTGTTCAACATACGCGGGCCTGTCTGACTTGGCGCTGTATCACTTGGCGCATCACCAATTGCATCTCAACCCTACCTTTTCCCTCCTATTTGACTATTCCCTACTCGTGAAATAGAAACCACCAAGGGGTTCACTGCGCAAAGGACATGGCTTGGAAATCCCTACTGTGTTGCGAGACATAATAGGACCTCCGACTCCTCTCGAAAGCCTCTCTCTTCCGGTAGTTCCATTCCTTCCATTTTCTTATACGCAATCTTTGCTTGTCAGACCTTTTACATTTGTCTTCACCAACCATGTGGTGCTTTTCACTTCAACTAGTGGTTTCTTTTCTTTTCGCCTCTGCACTCGTTACTGCTGCCCCAGGAAGGAAGAAGCAGGGTGCTGTCGTCGCTGGCCTGGGACTCCCGATCAAGAACATTGACGCGACGAACATTATCCCAAACAGCTATATTGCCGTCTATACCAAAAATGCGACGGACGACATTGTAGCAGCCCATCAAGCAACAGTTGCAGCTGCAATCCGCAAGCGTGGTCTCGCCGCCCGATCAACCGATGGATCAACAGTGCTCTCGACTGTCATGACACCATATACCATGGGAACATGGAGGGCAATGTCTTTCGAGGCGGATGATGCTATGGTAATCGAAATGTCGAATTGTCAGTGGATTAACTACATCGAAGCCGACACGAAAGTCGCCATTTCCACCATCGTCCAGCAGACACGGGCACCTGCTGGGTTAGAGCGTATCTCCCACAAGGCAGCTGGAGAAGACGCATATGTTTTTGACGACTCGGCGGGAGCGGGCATCACCGTCTATGTTGTCGACACAGGGATTCTCACCACACACAGCGATTTTGGAGGTAGAGCAACATGGGGAACTAATACAGTAAATAGAGTTGTAAGTTGTTGCTGCGACATCATTGGCTAGCACCCTGCTAATATATTTAGGATACCGATGAGAACGGACATGGAAGCCATGTCGCAGGAACGGTCGGGGGAACGACCTTTGGGGTAGCCAAAAAAGCCAACCTAGTGGCCGTCAAGGTGCTAGGCGCAGATGGAGGTGGGTCAAACTCTGGTGTCATCAAAGGACTCGACTTCGGTAAGTAGACACGAAAGCTCCACTCAATCACGCCTCGAAGAGATTGTCTCCGTCTCTGATCCAGTCAACTAACGCCTTTGCAGTCTTGAGGAACGTCACAGCGTCTGGACTCGCCGGGAAAGCCGTCGTCAACATGTCAGTCGGCGGTGGCTTTCAAACCTCCACCAATAATGCCGTCGAAGCCCTGATTAGAGCAGGCATAACTGTCGTCACTGCAGCAGGGAATGAAAATCAAGATGCTATCCTGACCTCGCCTGCTTCGGCCCCAAACGCAATAACAGTTGGCGCGATAGACGCATTGACAGATACTCGAGCCTCCTTCTCAAATTTCGGTTCTGTGGTGGACATTTTTGCACCTGGCGTGGATGTTCAGAGTGTGGGAATTACCTCCAACACTGCCTCGAATACCTTGAGCGGAACTAGTATGGGTAAGTTGAATCCCCCTCCTACCCAAGGGGATGGTAAATTGATAAATATCTCAGCTTCTCCTCATGTCGCTGGACTTGCCGCCTATCTCATGTCACTCGAAGGACTTACCACCGCCAATCAAGTGGTCAGTCGAATGCTCGAACTATCCGCTGCGACTGGCGCAGTGGTCGCGAAACCTGGGGCTGGCACTGACCCGGAGAACGCCGTTATCGCGAGCAATGGAAGCGGTTTCTAAGCATGTTCTAGCATATACATAACGACAAGGAAATGTATGGGTATACCCTTCTTGTAGATGAGCCATAAGGAGTTTTTTGCGGGTCAACATACCATTTTTTCCGCATCTGGTTTTATTCACTTTGGTCAACATGGGACATAGAAAGAAAGTGTAGAGCTCAGCATACATTGCATTTGGCGGAGTTTTTTGGTTTTAGATATCCAAGATGGGCAAATTTTTTCAGCATTTCAAATATTCCACCCTCTAACCCTCCGTTTCTCTGAATTTGTGTTGTGCAAGAGTCATTTTCTCTAGTGAAGGTTATTCACCCAATCCTTCAGCTCTATCATTCCCATCCTATTTCATTACTCCTCCCAACCTTCGTAGCTTCATTCCCATCCTATTTCATTACTCCCCCCAACCTTCGTAGCTTTCAACGCTTTCAAACTCCACGACTTACGGCACTCGGCACAAACCCCTTGGTCTGCGGGCATGTTCTCGACCAAGTCAAACAAGCCTCTTGCGGCGGGGGTCAAAACGGAATCGTCTGGCTCGGGGTCCGAGAATCAAAAGGAAGATAAACCGCCAAGGTTCATCTAAATATTGCTTGATGGCGACGGATGACACGGGGAGACGCGTGGGGCGGTGGTGGAGAGGCAGAGAGAGGGTAAAACGGGGATAAAACAAACGTTCGCCCACCCACCCCCTGGTCTGGGGTCGCCGGTGACGACGCACGGGGGGAGAGTGGAGAGAACCAGAAGCTTTCGCGGGTCGCTTGAAGTGGAAGCGAGGGGTTGGATCGTGGTGGGGTTTGCGCGTCCTTGTCGTGGTTGTTGATGTTGGTGTTAGTGGCTGATGAGTGGAGGCGGGTACTGCGAGATGTGGTTGTGGTTGTCGTACGGCAGAGGGCTCGAACACTGCCGCTTCCGTGCAATACCGCAGGTATTGGGGCATGAAAGGTGTGCCGATGTTGGAATTCGAGAGGTGGGGGAGGCTGGGAGCTGCTTGCATTTACCCAGAGCAGTACCACGTACCAACATGCGGTATCTTCTCGGTTCTCGGGAGGGAGATGTATAGATGGGTGTGCTGGGCAAGACTGGGTGAGGTTGGGCCGGAAGGCAGTGTGTTGCTGGTTGGACAGGAAGACAAGAGTAAGGAGTAGCGAGGGGGTTGCAGGTTTGTCTTGCCTCAGATACCCAGAACCAGACATTCCATGTTAAAAAGCCTAATACCTCAAACGAGCCCACCCATTCTAGTTAAAATAGAAGAAACCCCCCTACCCCCCCAATACACACAAAAAAAAAGAAACTCCCATGAGAAGGGAACCGAGAAACCGAGATTATCTCTGCTACTAGTAGACGGGAAGACGTAGCTCATTTCCATGGAGTGACGTACTTTGAGGCTGACGGGTCCTACCGTTGCGACATGCGGGATGGTGATACATTTCGTGCTGCTAGTGGAGGAACAATAAGCTGTTCCGTTTATGTATGTATTGTACAGTACAGTACACGGTGCGAGCGGGTGGCATTTTGAATTACTGGGAGCAGACTTCAATCAAATTCTCCATCCAACTCTACTCAACTCAGTTCACAACACATGACTGCTCCACATCCTTCCCAGTAGATCCTCGACTGCCCTGCGGGTGCCTAGAACTTCTCCTCGAAGGTTCCGACTTGCCCAATGAACTCCCCGCGACACTCGAGAATGGACTGGTAGTCCCCGCCTCCGGCGTTTGCACCTCGTCCAGCACGCTTGCCACCACGTGAGATGGCAATCCCGTTTTCATCGGTGTGACTATAAGATCTGCGTCGTGCTCCTGAGTTCGTACACGACCATCCTGTAATGCGAGTTCCATGATGAGGTCTCTGCCTCTGGCGTTCGGGTGCGCCATGGCGAAAAGCACGTTTGGATTATTCGCGTTGAGTAGGCGTATGTTTTTACCAGCGATGATCTGGCATAAACCGCCGTCTCTGACATGGCGAACCTCGAGAAAGTCATCGTGGAAAAGGATCAGGAAATTATCGTCCACGGCAGCAGATACAGCAGTCCCTGCAAACTCGATGACGGAGTTCCGGGTTACGTTGGCTTCCCTATTAATGTGGACTGCGAAGTCTGAGAAACGAGTTAGTTTAAGAAGAGATGGGAAGGTCGGTAATAAGATACTTGCCTCTGTAAACACAAATGAAATACTCATCCACGTCTTGCATAGACTTTGGCAAGCGAAAGATCCCCAGGGGTGCATGCTTAACATCAGTTAACCGCTTCCTAACTGGTGAGGAATAGAGGTAAGGAAACCTGGGCATAGGCTCTGGTTGTCTACTTTCTAGCGTCAATATCTCGAAGCCTTTTGCGTTTGATGAAACAATTGCCGAGGAGAATATTTCAAGATGATGGGAATAACTGCTCATTATGAATTGGTCATAGTGCCTGAAGAATAGGCCTGTATCGTTGATAGGGGAGGCACTCGGTTCTACCCTGGATGCAGATAGGATAGTCAAATTCCTCTTCAAGACGCTAGTTGAGAAGTACAGCTCCAAAACCTGCTTGAGTTAGTGGTAGTATAGAGTTTTCGGTGTAAAACACTCACCATAATTGAAGTCTCCTCATGGACCCCAACCACTGAGCGGTGTACTAGATCCGATGGGGGTCTAGCACAGAAGAGAAATGTCTTGTCTTCAACGTATCCCACTTTGAAGAACTCGACGCTGTTGACTATCTTGCTTCCAGACCGTGAGCGCGCTCCATAGTCCGCGGCCGCATCGAGATCATAGGAATAGATGTTGTTCGATCCTAAAGCAAGAATAATTTTCAAGTTTTCCACAACAACAAGCTGTGTCACAGGGCCAATATCTTCCGTTGTGGGTATTCCGAGTGGCATTGTTTGATGGAAGAAGAATATGCCCGTTTTTGCACCCACAGCAATCATTGGCCTACTTCGGCTCTGGAATGTTGCAGCACAATTAACTCCAACGGAAATCTGTCCTCGACCCTGGGCAATGGGTCCCGCAGAGGTAATTGCCTTCCACAAGGGCGAGCCTTGAGGTTTGATGTCGCCAATGAGGGATAGTGGATCTGCTATCTGGAAGTTTCCATTGGATAAGACGTTCAGGGAGAACGGCTGGCTCTTACTTTCGTGAAGAGTAGTAGCCTCTAATGCCTTTGCGAAATTTATCCTTTCTCGCCATTCTTTCCTTTCATGTTCAGTCTCCGCCAGAAGAATATACATTTCACTGATGCCAAGGTGTTTGATCCCGAATGGATAGCACACATTTACGTCAGAGGAGGCTTTTGTCTCCCCCTGCGGCCCGCTAATTTCTAGACCATCAAAAACTATGTTCGAAGTGGCATTGTCTCTCAAGTTTTGGAATACTAATAACGCTATAGGAATGGGCTGGTTTCATTAGCTGAGGCTGTCTGAGATGGGCAAGATTAATGACTTGCCTGAATGTTGATTTCATATCTCATGGTAGCGAGCCAAGTCGTTGCCTGTGTCAGTAGCAAATAGTTGTCGAAAAGGAAAGCATGGCTAACAAAGCGGCCGGGGGTGCCGGCCTCGGCTTGACGTCGAATAGGCCCCTCGTGTATCAATGTCCTATCTGGTTGGTCGAGTTTTAGGAACTTATCATCGACTTGTGATATCCGACCTAATACCAATGACTGTCTGAGTCGTACAATCCTGGCTCTTGATTGGCCTTTGGCATTCATTATTTCGATTTTCTCGATCATTGCTTTTGCTTCCTCTATTATGTGTTGGAGTGAAAGCGCTTCCTTGGACTCGGGCGACATGTTGCGTTGTACCCGTTCAAATAGGGGGATGTATTCACGGATTCTGACTGTTGGGACCTTCACAGCTGTTAGCCAATCCGCGAGGACATACTTAGTGTCCCAGCTCTGAGGATTTTGATTGCCAGTAACGAGTAACTCTATCATCGGCAAATATTCCGCATATAAGCTGTATTGAACAGCAGCTCTCGGGATCCACCGTCTAACAAGGTCCGAAAGCACTTGTACACGAGGACCTTGCGTCTTAATCCTGTTCTCAAGTTCAAGCAGCAGGACATCATGCAGCTCTGCCAGCATGCGAATAAGGCTGACTACTCGGGGAATATATTGATCCAATTCGGCCCATGAAGCTTCTTTCAAACTTTCGTACTTCGACGTACAGTCGCGAAGCTGTTCCAAGTATTCTCTTTCGGACACGCATAACAAGTGTATTGCATTTTGACATTCGATCTCGTTATGTGTGAAGGTTACGAGGTCGGCGTCGCTGAGTCTCCAATAGCTTGCCCAATCTTCTCCTTGAGTCGGACTACTCTCAATTCTAGTATTTTTTTGGGATCTGGCTAGCAGCTTTTCCTCTACAGTTCCGAGAAGCTGGAAGACCGTCGAGAGGTTCGTGATACTTTTATTGGATTCAAACAGAACAGCACAAATGAGTTGGATATACAAAGCCCTAACTTGGTCCAATGAGCCGCTCCATGTGATTTCTTCGTTAGAAGTCGAAATAATTTGGTAGCGCTTTCCTGAATGAACATAAATTGAAAGAACCAGATCCCCGATCCTAGTTTTGGACTCTATGTCCTTCCAGACATCTGGACTGGTAAGTGTTGTGGCGAGATCAAGGGAGAGGCGTGAGAATGCTTGTCCCTGCGAGTACTTATGCATACGAGCCCATGAGGGGGGTCTATCTAGAATAGTCAATTGTTTGTGGAATATTGCAGAAAAATTGGCGGGAATATCTGGTATGCTGGGCGTTGTGAGGGCCTGGAAAATGTCATGTATCTCAGCACTATCCTCTACTTCTGCCAAGTAATCCAATGCTTCGTCAGAAGGAGCATCAGACCCAACCCTCACGTTGTCAACTTTGGACATACTTCGCTGAGAGTTACTCGCGATAGAGCTACTCGCGAATGATAAAGTGCCATTTGAAAGCTCTTGAGATAGTTCAGACGGTTGAGGTATATCGGAATCAGCATCACCGGATTCGCCACTATCTGCACTATGTGGTAAGGCAAACAGGGCCAATTCCTCTAGATGGCGAGCCAAATGTCGGCAAAGTTGCGTCATGGACCCCAGTGTCTCTTCACACAAAGAGCATTGCTCTTCGGTCTCTTCATCAAGAGGTCGGTGGCACATATCCGATAGCGCACACAGTTGAGTGGCAGAGGAAATTGAATGGACTGTTTTCATATGTTCTTCAAACTGTCCTTGAACCTTGAAGACCATTTGGCAGTCAGCTGTGCAGAACCATTCCTTTCGATGGTCCATAAGTTCATGATCAAACCAATCATGGCGTGTATCAAACATCTTCCTTGCCTTTGTACATGTGTCAAACGTGCATGTATAAGGCTGGAGATCTCTAAAAATATGTTTCTTCCACGACTTCGAGTTTCTGACGCTGATAATTGTGTAACAGTATGGGCATTCGAAGGGTCTACCATCCAAAGAATTTCTAGGTAGAGGCGGGATTGACAGTCGGACACCGAACGATGCGCTGGTTGCGTGGGAGGTGGAAGTCTGGCCACCATCGGATTCTGCATCGAACTCTAGGGGGTTGCCAACAAACTCGGAAGCGGTTGTCTGAGTGAGGACAGTCGTCGCATTTACACTAGGCTCTGTGTCGAACGTCGACAGTGCGGCCATCTGTTCTGTGGGGCTTTCAATCGGTGCATCAACCTTTACAAGCACCTCAGGGGTTTCAAAGATGACAAGAGGCTCTGCTGGAGGCATAGGTCTCGAAGGCAATGGAACATCATGGGCAAGCTTCTTGTGATGTTTGGCACAGTACTTGAAAAACTGGCGTCGTCTTGAAATGGATTGACCCAACCGATTGGCCAGAAATTCCTACCATAGAAGTTAAAATTGTTGTCCATCACAAATCGCTTGAGAACTTACCTTGGTGGCTGGATATTTTGTTTTGACGTGTTGAATATCCCACGCTTCGTAGTAAGACGTGTCAATTGTCGATGCCTTCACTAGCCGATCATGGGCAGAGATCCCGTTGCGGATCGACATGGAAAGCTTGTACAGACAATCAATGATGATTACGACATCCGAGAAGATTTGTTGCAATTCAGTGGTGGAGTCAATGCGGTCTTCCATCGAATCTTCGTCTGAAGAGTCTGAATCCGGTTCTGAAGCCGCCATGATGTCGTCGCGTGGACGCCGCACACCAGTGGTAATCTGGCAAGCTAAGTGTTCGTGAGTATGATTTCAACCGGAAATACACCAAATTTATGAAACCGTATTGCGAGTCCACTCTATTCGCAGAGAAGGGTGCTCTATGGCGGTTTGATGGAGCACACAACTGACCTTCTTGGAGAAGCTCCATCATATCACGGAGAAGACCCACAATCCGTTCTCGCAGAGGAGTAGCATCTCTCAGTCGAAAGTCAAGAGAGCTTCTTCCTGTCTTGTGGGCCGCGATATTCCTACAGATCCGTTAAAGGGCTTTCTAATGTACTGTAGAACTTCTCTCAGGACTCATGAAGCACATACCCCGCCCATACTTTGAATCGGCCAAGCTCATCCTGGACGGATGGGAGCGAAATTTGACTGCATAATGGAGACTCCGAAAGCGTTAGAATTGATATGAGATGCTCATACTCGTCCAAGCAGCTCGTGAAGTGTGTCGCAACAGAAGAGCCCATTCCGAATCATATGCTAGGCTAGGTAGTTATACCGAAGGCATTTAGTCATAGCGAATTGTTGTCTTGAGAAGTAGCTTCTCGGCCATGTCTCCTAACTCTCCGGTCAACGGCAAGTGCTGAGAAGTTCTATTCTGAGTTGAAGTTGACGATGTTTCTTTGGATTCGAGCGGTCGCGTCTTCGACTCTTCTCGAAGCAAGAGTGAGCCGCCATGCAGCTGCAGGCATCGTGATCCCTGGTCTTCGGATCTATTAATACATACAGTCCCGTACAATGTTACTTCAGCTCACTTTCCTGAGAGTCTCATTGTCAGACGACTCAGACCCCTCCGAGTCCGCTCTCGCACCAATTCATCGTCAATCAAGATGCACCGCTGCGTGGTGACGAGAACACCATGGTCACCGGCGTCGAAACTGCAGGAATCATTCTCGGATCCATTCCCTTGATCATTTCGGCATTAGAGCACTACGCGGATGGTGTAGGAACAATTGAGAAATGGTGGAGATACAAGAGAGAGCTTGCTAGCCTGAAGAGGATCCTCGGCGCCGAATATGATCGATTCTTGAATACTTTGGAGGAATTATTGTCTGGTCTTGTCTCGGATGCAGCACTTGCGAGTTTGTTGTTGACGCCAGGAGGTTCTGGCTGGGCAGACGAGGATTTAAATCACAAGCTGCAGAGCCGCCTCCGCAACTCATACAACTCTTACCTTGACACGGTCAACGATCTCAATGAGGTTGTCTTGATTCTGAAATCGAAGTTGGAATTGGACCCCAATGGAAAGGTAGGCCCGCAGACTTGCATTCAAAGGATGTCCGTGTATTGTAGGCTGACAAGTTTACCCCGTAGGCCAGATGGACTGATTCGAAGACGTTTAAACGCGAATACAAGCGCATCAAATTCAGCCTGACGAAATCGTCCTACGAGGAGTTGATGCGGAGAGTCGACAAGGACAATGGAATTTTGGCCAATCTGACCCATCAGAGTCTACGGCTCGAGCTGGCGAGACAGCGACGTACAACGAAAGGGGTCGTCCCTGAATTCGAACGTGTTCGTTCGCAGGCAGAAAGTCTGTATCGAGTCTTGAGGAAGAACATATGCTGCTCCTGCAAGGATCCTCACAATGCCAACCTTCGCCTGGAGGCTCGAACCTCTCTGTCGAGGGACGCAGGCGTCGTAACGAAATTGCGTTTTCGAGTGGTGTTCAATTCCACCTCAGTTTCTAGGACAGAGTCCGCTCTCAGCTGGCAGTCAAGAGAAGCAGAAATTGAAGCATTGGAGATCCAGGAACAGATTGACGCTCTGACGAGCCATGCTCCTCTGCCATCTCCGCTGTCCAGTCCTGGGTCGAAGAAAGGAGTTTCGTGGGCTGTCGAATCCAGGACGCCTTCTCCACCACCATATGCAGAGGCAACAACAACCCAGATACAGGATTTATGCTTAGCTTTTGGAGGCTATAAGGGCACCGAGGAGTGTCTTGGATATATACTAGACGAAAAGCACATGCGGCACCACATATACCCAATAGCTGCTCCGGCCACTTCGGTTGTCATTCCAGCAACCACGACTCTGTACAATCGTTTGACGGGACCCAGAACTTTGGGTGCAAAACTAACCCGCAAGGAACGCCTTCAACTCGCCTTGACACTTGCAACTAGCGTCCTGCAATTACACAAGACGCCATGGCTGAGTGAACGCTGGTCCACAAATGATATCCACTTTCTTACGGAAAACCTCAGTCCTTATATTTCAAGGACATTCCATTCGTCACCGTCCACAACTGAACAGGTTGCCAATACCACAAAATCTCTGCCCATCGTCCGTAATGAGACCATCTTCGCCCTGGGTGTATCTCTCATCGAGCTATGTTTAAATTCATCGCTCGCCGCACTTCGTAGCGAGGAAGACCTGAGCCCTGATGCCCAGCTCACGGATTACATGACCGCTCGCCGGCTGATTGGTGAAGTCTACGACGAAGGTGGAGGCAGATATGGTGATGCCGTGCGAAGGTGTGTACATTGTGAGTTTGATCAGAGGCAAGCCAGTCTAGATATCGAAGCCTTCAGGAACAGCTTCTTTCAAGGGGTCGTGGTACCCCTCGAGGAAGACTGGGCTGATTTTAGTAGCATGCATTCTGAGGTCAAGTAGTTCTATAGCTCGAACGATGTCGAGCATTAATTATGATTACATCAAAATATGGACTTGCCTTTCATGGTACAGGATCATGGTATACATGCCTACATATCCGAGAGCTAGCGGAGTGGACGGGGAACATGTTCGTTGAAGTATGATCCTGAGTTGCCAAACGAAGAGAAATCCCCCCCTACAATATGCACCTGGCCTCTAGGATCGACCTGTTAGCTTGTTGCCCTAACTTGTGCCTTTCGCTTATGATACCCAGTTTTGCGGTGCAGAGTTCAAGATTCTTTGGCTTAAATGTAGTATAAATGGTACTACGTTCTTATTTGTTTGTGTCCACTCGATCTCGATCTCGTTCTCTATTCCTGTGTCACATAATCTCTCTCCTTCAAGATGTGGTCTTCAAGTGTACGAGCACTCCTTTTGGGTTTCAATGCCGTCGACTCTTTAGTCTCAGCTACGAATGTAACGACAGTTACCTTAGATATCATCCAATACAATAGGTTAGTGTTACATGAGCCTTCCATGCTGTAACCCGAAGAGCTCCAAATTGTTGTGTTTCTAGTAGAAAGACAATGCCTGTTACTAGTGTCTCACTCCACCGCCCCTAGCAAGCAAGCTAAATCACAACCAAACACCCAGAGCCCCCATCCACCCTCATAAAGTCAACTAGCCCTCGACCCCAGACTTCGCAAGCGGCAAAATCGACTTCGTCGCCTGCTCCTACATCTAGTACGGCGTCTCCAACACCTGCGGCTACGTCTTCTCCGGCATAACCTCCTACTCCTCCGTAGACCTCCAAAACTGGACATCCAACGGCGGAATCTTTGACCCTAGCACCTTCGACATCCAATACCTCTGCGCCCCTCCGCTCTCCCGGCAACTGTGACCGTCCGCACATTATCCACAATCCTATCACTGCCACATATATCCTGGTATCCACGTTTTCACTTCCTCCGAACCAACAAAGGGCTATGTGTTAGTTGAGGAGAGCGCGCTTGTGGGATATCAGCCGACTGAGGGTGGTCCATGGCAGACGGGGGGTTTCCGCGTTGCAGTGATAGGCGGGACGGGGTGGCTCGCGTTTACTCTAATTGATTTATCGACATTGGGCGCCAATGTACGTACCTCCAGGAACTCACACCAGATTTCTTGAACGCCACTGGGGAGGTGAGTCATGTTGTTGCTACAGAGGATCTTGGAGTACGAGAGTGAGAGCCCGTGGATTTTCAAAGGGGGTATGCGTCGCTTAAACTCACCTCACACCCCTTTTTCGAACGGGGGGTTTTAGGAGATTATTACTGCATCGTCACGATTTCTGCACGGGTACGCTCTTGAAGGTTTACCGCACGAAAAATCAAATACATCGGTCCGTAGACCCGTCAAAAAATCACAAGCACAACCTGCGGCGGGCAATTAACTGGTGTGCTCACGCTCCCCGATCTAAACTCCAACAGCTCAACTTACCTCCATCAGGCAGTCATCGTGCGTTCCGGCCCCAAAGCAGGCACAGGGACTGCGGCGCAATTCTTCGCCCTGGAATTTAACGACGACGGCAGTCTCCTCGATCTGAACGGCTCCGTTAGTAAAAAATGACAACATCAACGTCTCGTGCCTAATAGTTCGCTCAGATTCCTCCACACCGCCAACACCATCCTCACCCGACCCTATCACGACTGTTAGGTATGAGAATAACAAGAATTTTTACACGCCGTTTTATATCCGGGGGACGCTCGCGACACTCTCTGTGCCGCCGAGGGATTTGGGGTGGGCGTTTGCAACCCCTATCCAGACCCTTCGGGAAGAGCGTTACTTCTAGGGATAGGTTGGACGTTGCGATTGTTAGCGCGGGGGTTATTCCCTTGTGTGTGAGTAACTGTTCCCAGTTGGAGTGCGGTGAGTGATGATGAAGAAGAGGGGATTTGGAGGGTTGGTGATTTTGGGGGACAGAGGAGGAAGGGTGGGTGGTTGAGTTTGACGATCGGCGGTGGAGAGGCACCAGAGGATAATCAGGTGAGTTTTACTTATTAGGCTGGGTCGGAATTGAAGTGGGACGCGGTGATTGAGTGAGGGGGCGGTGAATGTGGATATTCGGGTTTTCCGGTGTGTTGTAGGTCGCTTAAGGGAAGGAGGAGTAGGAATAAGTGATCAGAATAACGATAGTGGGCGAAAAATTTTTATATATTGAGATATCAAATATCTGACAGGGGAACTTGGATACAGTTCACCGTCAGCTGTCCTTCCGGCTCTCCGCACAACAACCGGTCTAGATCTAACCCTATGGTGTCAGCGATGCAGAATAAACTCCGCCATCAAGTCGGGAACTCTCTCTCTCTATATTGTCGCAAAAGGTTGCCCACGTCCTGCAATGGATCCCAGCACCCACGGCCTCTACCTTTGAAATGTCATCCTCTGACTCGCCAATAAAAATTACATCGAGCAACTTTTGCACAATAATTAACCCTGCTGCTCAATTATGATCGTGCCGGTCATCTAAAGTTTCCAGGGGTTTTGCGTGAAAGACCACTGCGTCGCTTGGTATATTGAGCCCGTATCCGCTGTTTTCTGCTTCGAGGTTTGGCTTTAGCTTTGTTGGGTTGATTCAAGGGAGTGCTTGGGAAGTTTGTCGTCGATGCCATCTGCGAGAACCCAAAGGGCTCAAGATCAAGAACGAACGTCCTTAAGTGAGGGGGAAGGGTCTGGGGTTGCGATTATTCTAAATCTTTTCGACGAACGGCAGCGAGAGGCTGTTTGATGTCACTGGAATAACTTGGGGTCACGTAGACTTAATTTGGCATCGTTTTGTAGATGCGTACTCTTTTGAGAATAGGGGAATGTCGTGTTTCATATCCCATTTCGGCCCAATTCAATCAAGTTGGTATGATTCGGAATTGGACTAGGTTGCTTTGGATTGGACTAGGCCTATTCTAGAGGAAGATTCTGTCATATCTACTCCAATTTTCCAATGCTTATCTGTTTTCCTAATCTTTCTAGCTGAGGGTGATTATTTCACCTAAGTGTTCTTCTACTTAAAGTCTCATACTAATACGGCTTCATAGTTGTGGTGGACTGCTACCGAAGGATAAAGCAGAGGAGGCACATCGGACAATGGCATAGACCATCCTCGATACAATGGAATCTAGACCAGGAAAACGGTCTGGCAGGAGAGCGAGTATACTTCCTATTTTCCACACCAAGTTGAATGGGTAGTTTCCTGTTCCAGACCGAGGTTTTTTTTTGTCGAGTATGGTTTTGCTGTCGATTTCGGCGAATTTTTCAGGAATATGCTCAAAGGAACTCTAGATCAAATGCCGAGATCAAAGACCACATTAAACCCATGAATACACAGTGGTAGATGTTAATATTCATTCAGTCGATGTTTTGTACCGATTTGTCTCAACTGTGGTTCGTCAATGACCTACCTCTTCAACAATTTCCTTACTAATAATGAATGTGAGTTCATTTGCGACAACACGTGTGGTTTTGAGAGAGGTCACGCGGAGGATTGCAAAGCCGCAATAGACGCAGTTTTCACTTGCAAAGTCGGACGCGAGGGCAAGAAAGGTAGAAAGGGTTTCAGCGGCGCCACAATGGTGCCAGGAAAGTTCATGCGGTGGATTACAATGCCGCAATAGTCGAAATTTTCACTTGCAAAATCGGACGCGAGGGCAAGAAAGGTAGCAAAGTTTTCAACCGCACCACAATGATGGCGGAAATAGGTCATACCCATGAGTTCGTTTCCTAGGCGTCTCTTCGCTTTTGAAATGAGATGTTTGTTGTCGAGGTTGGACTTGTTGTCGATGTATATACACATGAAAGCGGGTCTGTGGCCTATACATACACAGAGGGGAATGCCCCTATTCCACTATAATAGTGAGATTTAGTATGCTTCCTGTGGAATGATTTAGTTTCAAGGGGAAAGAATTACATCAAAAATAAACACGCCTAGTGTTTGTCCAAGTATCGCGGGACTCGGTCAAAATTAAATACCGCAACAAACCGTCGAGAAGTGAGGTAGAGTGTATTTCTACTTAACAGTTGCGGGGAACTATTCCCAAGTGCGCAGCAAGAATATCATCGTCGGTGTATTGTTAGTTGAGACGAAACCCAACGTCTCGCGGTATACATACAGCGTAGTTCAAGCGTACAGGAGTCTCATCCGGAAATGATACTCGAGCATATGTAGAGTGAACTGCAAGAACCTGAGGAAATCCACTCATGCTTTGGTTTCAGACCTCTTCTATAAAAGTTGCAGCGTGTGTTTTCCCAGGTGGAAATGGCCTTCTATCAACAAAACCCATCCTTCCAAGACTTCCTCGATGCCCACTTCAAGGTTTACCTACGGTAAATCCAATTTCCCCGTGATTCATGAACCACTACCTCGTCCTATATAGTCATTTCTTTCGGTAAGCATGGCGTAAAGAAACAATCACACGCCAAGGTGAAATCTTGATATGGAGTGATCTAGTTGTTTCCTGTTGATAGGTACGGTGATATGGGACAAAAGCTGCTGCCTACTAGGCAGTAGAGTTAAAACTAGGCAGCAGAGTTATTCTTGATAAGGCATGAAAAGAATATGAACTGAGGAGCTAGATATATATGAGGCATACCTCAGGGAAAACTGACAATGAAAAATCAGACCTTTTTTACCTCAACTATCGAGACTCCACATTATCAAGTGCCATTTGAAGACCCTCATTCCAATATTTCCCATACCATGATGGCTTACCTTTTTCATGTGCAAGTAGATTGGTAATAGTCTTGACCGAAGACAAGGTAGATTCTTCAAAATAAATTGTAAATTCATGTTTCCTTCTATTTTAAGGCGTTGATTTGTTGAGAACGGGTTTCCTATCGATTTCTCGGAAAGGCAAATGTCATATTGAAAATATCCTCGGACTCAAATTTCTAGATCGCATGCCATTCGACCTTTTGATGGATGAGGGAGATGTAGTTTTCAAGCGCTGCGAAAGGACTGCTCTAACATGATAGAATTGCTCGGCATTTGGCGGTTGATGCTTGAGACGAGAACTGACATCACCTTGTATATATACTGTACATTGTTGCTGGAGGATACTGCCTGGAAAGCATAATTTTATTATTCAACCCAGCCTGAGAAGGTTGTGCTCGAGAAAGGTACTGCACATTACATGGAAAATTCAAGATTTGTTTTATACTGGTGGTAAAAGTGGAGATATGTTCTCCTCACAAGTCTTCCTCAAAACACATATAACTTATCGCATGATCATCTCACGATAACTCAAGACCCACTGTCTCACTCTATATACAACCGTAAGCATTGCCAGGAGAGAAACAACAACGAGTGGCCTGCTGGAAACTCATTTCATGGGGAGTTTGCTAGTCGTTGGGCATCCTGCGGGACGGTGTCAGCTTTTTGCACTGGGGAAGTGATTACTTCTATCTAAGAAGACACAATCGAGTAATTATATCGAAGCGAAAGCGTTGCTGGCTTCTAGGGCAATGATTTTGCGACCGAGAACATTTTGCAGTTGATCCCCTCAATCTACTTCGTACCTCTCCAAATTGGAAACTAGAACTCAAAACCCGACATAATCTCACATCTCCTCACCAGTTATGATACTCTGTTGATTGTCACCTGTCACATAAAATGTGATACTCTTGCCTCCCAATGCCACCAAACGGCTATTTTTCTAAGCCCACTGACCTGCAAGACTACCTGCACTGCGCCTATATAGAGAGTTGCATATGGTAGGGATTCGACAGTTTCGGTGTCATGTGCTGAATTATGGGGGCAAATGATGATGGGAAAAAGAGGGAGTGGGCGATGTGAACTTGAACGGAAGAGCTACAAATATATGAGAGGACAAATCTCGTGTACTTCTAATATGGATTTAGTTTGGATATCACTTTTCAGTAGTTCGCGCAGCGATAGTTGTTTGGAGAGGACGACAAAGTAACAGTTGGACTCTGCATTTGATCTCCATGAAGACCTGCTTTCGCTTTTCGAGACTTGAGAGCAATCAAGGTCTTAAATATTTCTATTTATCCATGCAAATCTGGTTTCTCTCTCTTTAATTCATCTTAATCCTTAAGGTCTCTCACTAGCGACCTCCTCAGCCCCAGCAGGAACCCGCTCATCCGCACCCTGAATATCCTGTCTATTCTCCCCGCTATAACCCTTCGATCCCTTGGGAAAGTCAATATCCTGGCCTCTCTCCCTCACAGTATCACTCTGATCTGCGCCTACACCAGCGAGTCCACTCTTCTCCTTCTTCCCGGTGCCATGCAGCTCATTGCTGCTCTGTCCTTGACCAGGATGTCCAAGTCCCATGTGAACGTCTGCGCTGGTGGCGCCACCGAGTGTGTCGGAGGCTTTGGTCCAAGTTTCCTTGGAGATGTCGGGGTTCAGAGCCTGTCCTGGGATTGCATTTTTTGTATTTGGGGTGAAGGATGATGACTTTGGTGCGCTTCCTAGTGGGTGTGTTTCTGCGTGGAACTCTGGAGCCGCGTCATTGCCTATTTTTGTTCCTGGAGCATGCTGAAGGTTTTGTTAGAATTCAATATTATGCTGTATTCTGGAGGATGACTTGCGCCTTTGGTGGTTAGAGGTTTAGAATGAGGAACCCTAGAGTGGAATTGGCCTTGGTTGGAAACAGATTCTGGGTTTGCAGACATGATACTTGTAAAAATGAAATTATTGACCCGAGAATTGAGTTGAGGATAGTTGTAAGTGTCGAGGGATGGTTGAATGGCCGAGATATAAGTTATAGAAGTCGTGCGCTCATTGTTATGTAGTTTGGGGGAAGCGAGCTTAGGACCCTGACGTCAAGACAAGATTACATCACACTAGAATTGTTGCCTCTCTAGAACCATGCAATGCAGTGTGAAACAGAACTCGAAGATGATCATTTCTCATATTGTTTGTTCGTCCTGACATCTTACTCGAAGCTCCTGGAGTCGGACCGGATCCTGTTTTTGTCCGTTTTGCCACCTACGCCACACTACGTTATATTTCCAGCTTTCGCGAATCTCATTCACTATCGTGATTAAGGATTGATTGCTTGGAAGAATAACATACGAATGATCGATGCCATATCATGGATCCTCGACAGGAATAAAACCTACAGCCCGTATCATTGTTGTGGCGACTCTCTTAAAAGCACGTGACAAGTTCTATGGGTACTCAGTCTTCACTAGCCTGGCCCCCGCGGCTCTTATCCTATTGTTCATATGTCGGCAGTAATGCGTCTTCCTATGGGTTATAATGATGTGAACCCTATTTAGGCCACCGCTCTTAAAAATCGCGAGTTAAAGTCAATTCAACTACTATACTATCCCCCCGGCTCAAATGTTATTTTATGGGGCTAATATCACTGCGTTTTACTAGGCCTTTTAATCAACCATATCCATGGAAACTTCCAGAATTATAAATCAAAGTACTAATTAGGTCGGTACTGTAGTGAGACTCTCTAGTAGATTCCATTAAAATCATAGGTTGAAAACCCCTGAGTTAAAATCCTTGAAAATCCACAAAATAACATTTGAGCCGGGGGGATAACTAGTTTCTACGCTTGACTCTTCATCCTGTGAGGGACGGAGCCCATATTATAGCGGCGTGATTGTCCGCCGACCCTTTCATTGGTTTTGGTGCCGTAGCGAAAATGAATGTCTATATCGTTCATGTTAAGCAATCCCGAGGATTAGGTAGTCTCTAGGTCCCTTTTAATCTAATTTACGGTGAAATTTAAGATTACTTGTCCGTGATGGTAAGGGTTTTAGGTTAGGAGAAGATGGTCTGAATCCACCCTGCCACCTTTTCTGCGATACCTTCGCTGTGTCCTGTTGCGGTTAGAATTCCTATAAATATTTCGGTATACTAGCTAGACTCACTGATACAAAATCCGTGGGGTATGCTGTTTTCGTCAATTAGCATGATCGGTCTGGAGGAAGACATCTCTTGGTCTCCGCTTGCTCTTGCTGCTATCAGAGTATCACGCGTGTGACTCGCAACCCAGTGGTCCTAATTTCATTTAACAAGTCGTTCGCAACAGCCATAGGATAGGAGACTCACGTTTTCCCCAAAATAAAAGACTAATTTAGGGATTTCCAGTTTTGAGTCAACATTTTGGTGCTCAATCCCCCAGATGTCCTCGTCCCATTTGTCCTCGGTGATGGTATCCATCTCGTCTTTTGCCATATGTCTAGATAAGATATTAGACGAGCCGTAATAATTGACAGTCCAATTGCTTACAAAGCTTGCCAGATACCCATTTTGCTTGTCAAAAAACGAGTTGTGACTGCAGCAGAGTCCTCGGGCATACGTGTGACAAGACCCACAAGCCATCGCAACATGGACGTTGGAGTAAGACGAATTAGTGCTGCCGCAGCTGCGCTTGCTCTTCTTGGGAAATCTGGTACTTCGAATAAAGTGCTAATCTTGGCACCGCTGGGACTCTGGGCGATGTGAGTGACAGTAGGAAAGAGAAGTATTCCAGCGCGAATGTTGGTTTCGGAAGTTTCGCTTCGTAGGCGTCGTATGATCTCAAGTAGAATATATGAACCGACAGAATGACCTATCAAGATTACACTATCGAATACCTGCCCCTTGCGAGCGCCAGAGCGAATCCGTTGTTCTTGGAGAGACTCGAGAGAGATGTCAATGACCTCTTCTAGACTGTACGGGATAGTGTTTTCTCGGTGGCTGGTTTGAGGAAGATCCTCTTCAAATCCAGCCAGAGACTGGCCGTAGACGTGGAAGAGATCCCTCTCACTGCAATCCTCTCGAGACCCTGAGAGGAGTTGATGTAGAGTATGTAGAAAAGTGTCGTAGTAGCCAATAAGCCCCGGGTTCCCGGTGATGAAATATATGAGATGATGAGGCGCTAAAGAGCCATGTGTAGCTGCTGGGATGTCTATTGACATTCTTATTCACGCTGCTCGCGAGGCGTGGCATGCAACTGGGTCAGGTGATAAGAGGGTCTGGGAATGAAAGTTACTCTCTGCAGTAATATGGGGCCCAGGAATTACTGTTTGTCCTCAAGAACTTCTTCGAATGTGCATTTCGATCAACAGTCCTGGAGGCTGGTGGTCTTCAATTTCTTAATTTCACGCGTTGGAGGTGAAGTTTACCTCTGATGGTCCGAGCGCGCACGTGATCATCGTCTCGCTTGACAGCCGTCGCATTAAGGTTCCTTCCGGCAGAATCAGTTCCTCCGATTAGCTGCGTCTCCTACCGCTAAGGTCACGAGTAATCCGTTCGCTTTTCCGTCCTCCAAAGGGCTTTTGATCCATCACCAAACTAAGCCGCACGAGGTACCTCATCGTATCCCCCCTCCCCCCTTAATCGTTCGCGTCAATCGAGAAACTCAACCCTCACGATATTTTCTGACGCGCTGCTCTACAGCAAAACCGTCGCGATTTCTCTGCGCCGCTAGGCAGGCGCCACCGAGAACCCGTCCTGCCATCATCAGCCTCGTTGGCGAAGAGATCGCGCAACCTCGCGCTAACCGTGTTCCATCTACAAAAAGTTCTCGAGCATCGACTAGATACGCGACAACGCGATTATCACTCCTTTACCATCGCCGCCGCCCCCCTCCGCGACATTCAGTATATTTTGACGACGCCGCCAACCATTGCGGTCTGCGCCAACTCGTTCGTTTGCGAATCTCTTGACGGCCGACCGAACCTGATGCGCGAGGCTTGCTCTTGATATGCGCTAGCAGCAACCACATCATACCCTACAAAACAGCATTGGAGTCAATAAATACCGGCTTCCGCAATATGGCTTCTGTTCAGACCGCCCAGCCGGCTCAACAGCAGCAGCAAGTCTTTCGAGATGCTTTACTGGTAAGTGTGATGCTCCACGCCCTTGCTTTAACGTTCACTTGATAGTCCATTCCGTTAATGCCCCTGAAAGAAATACAAGCAGATGAAGGATGCCGGCGTGTCGGAGAAGGACCCCGAATATCAGAAGGTGCATGTTCTGCTCTCCACTCTTCGACAGACGCAGTTATACCACTTGCAGAAATCGCATGAGGACCGAAAGCAACAACTATTCAATCAACAGCCAAATGTTACAAGTGCCGCAACAAATGGCGCCAATTGCACACGCACTGCTTCCTCTTCAAACAATTCCACTCCAGTCACCACACAAGCCCCGGCTACTACATCTCTCGGCCCATCCGCGATATCTGCTACCACTGCTCCTTCAGCTGTTCCAAAGGGAGCTGTTCCTAGAACCGCCCCAGCTGGCAGTGGATACTTTTCACCAGACCAATTAAGCACTCTTAAGCATCAAATATCTGCTTTCAAATGCCTTTCTAAGAATATGGGCATTCCCGCTAATTTGCAAGAACAACTATTTGCCTCTCAGCAACGCAAGAAGTTATCACAGAGCCTCGATCAGGTCTCAACAGCAGACGACACTTCAAATGGGGTCGATGCCTCGAAAGATACCAAGGAGGCGACAGGACCGAAACAGCATGAGTACACCAGTCTCAATTCGCCATACCAGGCATTACATATTCCACTCAGCTATCCCGACCATAAGAAGCGTGAACATCGCCCCACAATACCAAGTGTAATGACACCGGGAGTAGATATCGAGAAGCTTCGAAATGAGCGTGAAGTCATTATCTACAATCGCATGCAAACCAGGCTTGCTGAGCTCAAATCGCTTCCTGCGAACATGGCACATCTTGATGCTAGGAACGATGACCTTGTGCCGGATGATACCATAAAGCGAAAAGCCCTTATCGAGATGAAGATGTTGGGACTTTACACTAAACAAAAGGGCATGCGTGAACGAATCGGTCGCCAGATGATCCAATATGACAATCTCGCTATGACTGCAAATCGTAGCCATTATCGCCGAATGAAGAAGCAGTCATTACGAGAAGCCCGCATTACGGAGAAGCTCGAGAAGCAACAGCGAGATGCCCGTGAGAGCAGAGAGAAGAAGAAGCACTCTGATTACATTAAGATGGTCATACATCATGCCCAAGAGATTAACACAGCTGCCAACAATCAGAAGCTCAAGTTGCAGAAGATTGGTCGCATGATGCAGATTCAGCACCAGAACATCGAGAAAGAAGAACAAAAGAGGATCGAACGCACTGCAAAACAACGTCTCCAAGCTCTTAAATCCAATGACGAAGAAGCTTATCTAGCATTGCTTGACCAAGCTAAGGATACTCGCATTACGCATCTGCTTCGACAAACCGATGGCTTTTTGTCTCAACTTGCGGCTTCAGTCAAGGCACAACAGCGGAAAGCTGCTGAGCGTTATGGCGATACCTCAGGCGAGTTTCTTGACCATGAGGAGTCTGAAGAGGAGGAAGAGGAAGAAGAGAAAGACACCCGAAAAATTGACTACTATGCTGTTGCGCATCGTATCAAGGAAGAGGTCACCGCACAGCCTTCAATCCTTGTTGGTGGTACCCTGAAAGAGTATCAATTGAAGGGTCTTCAATGGATGATTTCACTCTACAACAATAATCTAAACGGTATTCTTGCCGACGAAATGGGTCTTGGAAAAACCATTCAGACCATTAGTTTGATCACTCATCTCATCGAGAGAAAGAAGCAAAATGGTCCGTTCTTGGTTATCGTCCCTCTGAGTACTTTGACCAATTGGAATCTGGAGTTTGAGAAATGGGCGCCTTCGATTGCTAGAATTGTGTACAAGGGTCCACCCACGGCACGCAAGCAGCAGCAACAACAATTGCGATATGGCAACTTCCAGGTCCTTCTGACAACTTACGAATATATCATTAAGGATCGGCCAGTCTTGAGTAAGATCAAATGGATCCACATGATCATTGACGAAGGTCACCGCATGAAAAACGCGTCCTCCAAGCTCAGTGCTACACTCACAACCTACTACGCAACCCGCTACCGTCTAATTCTCACTGGAACACCTCTACAGAATAATCTCCCGGAGCTTTGGGCATTGCTTAATTTCGTCCTCCCTACAATCTTCAAATCTGTCAAATCTTTCGATGAATGGTTCAATACACCATTCGCGAATACTGGTGGTCAAGATAAGATGGAGCTCACAGAAGAAGAACAGATTCTCGTCATTCGCCGTCTGCACAAAGTTCTTCGTCCCTTCTTACTTCGTCGTCTTAAGAAGGATGTGGAGAAAGACTTGCCTGACAAGACTGAAAAAGTTATCAAGTGCAAATTCTCGTCCCTACAAGCTCGACTCTACAAGCAGATGGTCACCCATAATAAGCTTGTCGTCAGTGATGGCAAAGGTGGTAAGACCGGAGCTAAAGGCCTGAGCAACATGATTATGCAATTGCGAAAGCTTTGTAATCATCCCTTCGTTTTCGATGAGGTCGAAAACCAGATGAATCCACTGAACACTAGCAATGATCTGTTGTGGCGAACAGCTGGCAAGTTCGAGCTTCTTGACCGAGTCTTGCCAAAGTATCAAGCGACGGGCCACAGAGTCCTCATGTTCTTCCAAATGACTGCAATTATGGACATCATGGAGGATTTCCTTCGATACCGTGGAATTACGTTCATGCGACTAGACGGCACAACAAAGTCCGATGATCGTTCCGAGCTTCTAAAGCAGTTCAACGCACCTAACTCACCATACTTCATCTTCTTGCTCTCCACTCGAGCTGGTGGTCTTGGTCTGAATCTTCAAACTGCTGATACTGTCATCATCTACGATTCTGATTGGAATCCTCATCAGGATCTGCAAGCCCAGGATCGTGCACATCGTATTGGTCAGAAGAACGAAGTCAGGATCTTGCGACTTATCAGCTCAAATTCCGTTGAAGAGAAGATCTTGGAGCGTGCAAAATTCAAGCTTGACATGGATGGAAAGGTCATCCAGGCAGGTCGTTTCGATAACAAGTCTTCAGAAACGGATCGTGACGCCATGCTTCGTGTCATGTTGGAAACAGCGGAAGCAGCTGAGACTCTGGAGCAAGAGGAAATGGATGATGAAGATCTCAACATGATCTTGGCTCGTTCTGACAATGAACTTACTGTCTTTAGGCAGATGGACGAAGTGAGAGCCAAGGATCCGGTCTATGGTGCTAATGCTGGGAAGAACCGGATGCCTCGTCTTATGGCTGAGAGTGAGTTGCCAGAGCTCTACATGTCGGACGGCAATCCAATTCCAGACGAAGTTGAAGAGATCAAGGGTCGTGGCGCACGAGAACGAACTCGCGTTAAATACGACGATGGTCTTACTGAGGAGCAATGGCTCAATGCCGTCGACGACGACGATGATAGTCCCGAGGCAGCTATTGCGCGGAAAGAGGCTCGGAGACAACGCAAGGAAAACAACAGAAAGAAGCGAGCAGGTGAGATGGCAGGCTCCGTCGAACCTTCCCTTGATAGCAGCCGAGAGAGCACCGAAGAACCTGTTCCAGAGCCGACGCCAAAGAAGCCAAGAGGGGGCGGTCGGAAGTCTGGCAAGATAGACAAGCGAAAAGCTGAAGATGACGACGAGGATGATGCACCCCCAGCGAAGCGAAAGCGTGGAGCAACCGGCCGACCGTCCAAAGGTCCATCGTCAAATGGCGTCAGCCAACAACATCGGGCGACTCTTCAAACCAGCTTGAGGGCTGTCTATGAATCTTTGATGACACTCGAGTCTACTACGGATTCCGGTTCCGACGATGAAGATGACGAGCCATCAACACGCTTGATCATCGGACCGTTCGTTTCTTTGCCGCCAAGAAAAGACTTCCCTGATTACTTCGTGATCATCAAGGAGCCTATAGCTATGAAAGTGATGGACAGGAAGATCAAGAAGGAACTTTACCCCAGTCTCAATCATTTCAAGCGAGACATCCAACTTATGTGCCGTAACGCCAAGACATATAACGAGGATGGCAGCATGATCTTTGTTGATGCTGTTGCAATTGAAGTAATTTTCCAGACATGTCTATTCTGAACTAATGCTAATATGAATTTCTTCACAGAATGCCTGTGAATCCAAAATCCAAGACGAGATCGCTGATCATCCTGAGCTCGCCGACGAAGACTCTTCACGCAACGGAGGCTCAACTGCGCCGACTACGGACGCCGGCACTCCTATGCCTTCGGCGGCGAGCGGAAAGTTGAAACTTACAGTCAACAAACAAACAAATGGGGGAAGCAGTGGTGTACAAAGTGACAACGAATAATGGCCTGCCTTTACAGGCTCATTTTCAATTGGGGTTGGGAGTTTGGGTGACTTTGCATCAGAGGCTGTTGACCTAACATTGGCGTGGCAGTGTGTAGGTATACACGGCGTTTGTCGCAATTGCGATATATGGCAGGGGCACGGGGAGGTCCTTTGACAATCAAAACGAAATCAATGGGCTGCTGAGCGGTGGCTTTGTCTAGAATATATTTTAATAGATGCCCCTTGAATGTGACAGAAGAACCCGAATCTAGTCGTTTATTCTAAATATAATTATCTTTCCTGCAATTCATCAAGTGTTGCGAGCACCATTCCTCTTATTCTCCTATGCTCGTTCTCAAACTTAGTAGAGGGAGAGATGGTAGTAAGTCATAGGGAGATTATTAGGCGATACAATCACCTTGGGTCTAAAAGACGATGCATGCTAGGGGTTAGAGACAAAAGGAAATTCAAGTCATCACGGTTGCCTTTTGGCTTCTTGCAGCTGCAGCTGCTCTGCCTCAAACAGACTACCATCAAAGTCCGAGGTCGACTTAATATCCAAACTCAAGCTTGGGTGCTGGTTATCCAACTTGGCCTCAAATGGTTGTAGCACGTTGCTTTGGAGTTCTAACAGGGAGATCATCACTTCGGCCATTTTCTCGGATTGCAGGATGAATGCTGATGCTCTTGTAGATGTGAACGGTGGTTTCGACAGGCGTGGATTTGGGGATTGTGTTCTGAAATTTGGAAGTGTGGCAATACAAGCAGAGAGGACAGGTCGCATATTTGGCTTGATGCTATTTGAAACTGGGCTGATGAGTATACCGTAAGAACCCGGTACCAATGGTGCAAACAGCCAATTTCAAAAGAGGAGATCGACCCTGAGTGTTTGGAATTCGGAATAGTAGAGAGATCTCACAGCCTGACAAGGCTTCATGTTTGAGGCTGCGTTGTGAAAGGACTTCCAAGAGTGACTTTTGGTCACGTGCCTCAACACGGAGTGTACTATTTGCACCGTTGGCACTACTTGAACAATATGTGGATTCTCGTGGTGTTGTCGTGACGAATCAGGTTAGCGCATTTCTCCTTCGGCGGCCTAACCCTAGTTCCACCGACATTGGCCCTCAAAGTCGTCAGCCTTGAACGAAAAGTCGCGAGCTTCATACGCGACAACACAATTTCACGACTTCAAGTTTCAACGCATTTCGATATTTGCTGACCCTTGACTTACTCGATGCTTCCTTAATCATCCACAGCTGCTTTTCCCAGCTCGCATACCCTTCCTTGCAGCCTCGCCGGGCATACCTGTCCAACATTTCATCTTTGCGGGCCATCACCAACTTTCGGCCATAGCCTTCATTCATTTGTCGACCTATTCTCGAGAAATCTTCTCTATGGCGACAGTCAGTAATGGTGGTCATGCGAATGGCAGATCAAATGGCCTACCAAACGGCACATCACCAGGCCACCAGATAGTCAGCAAACGCTTCTCCGACATACCTTCTGCGATCGATATTCCTGTCCACACAGAGGAAGACGAGGCAGTCGAAATTGATCTCGAGGAACTTCTCGATGATCCCACCGAACTATGCACGTTGTTGGAAAATGAGAGCGCTGCGCGAACATATTGGATGACGGTTTCCCTGGCATACGCAAAGCAGAAGAAGGTTGACCATGCAATTGAATTACTGATCAGAGGCGGCCAGGTCATGAAAGGTGGACCGAAAGAGAAACTCAGTGCGCTCACTTGTCTCTGTTGGATGTATCTGTGGAAGAGTCGGGAGGCACCAAGAGTTGCGCCCGAAGGAGTTATGGTCTCTGAGGCGAGGACAAAGGAGCATTATTTACAACTATCCACGTCTACGTTGAACGAAGCCCTTCGGATCAATCCCTCGTTTCCCCCTCTTTTCCTTGCGCGTGGAGTTTTGCAGCTTCTAAAGGCCTCTCTACAACCTCCCTCGAAGTCAGCAGCGCCGGGCGCAATCGATCTTGAGAAGGCAGAAATCTTAAGAGCAGCTTTAAAATCTTTTGATGATGCTATTCGAGTATCTGGAGGCAGAAATATGATGGCTGTGTTGGGGAAATCTCGGGCGTTGTTCTCGCTTGGAAAACACGCGGATGCCCTCGAGGGATACCAGGAGGCTTTGCACAAAATGCCTGATCTTATCGATCCAGATCCGCGTATAGGCATTGGCTGTTGTTTCTGGCAACTTGGATTCAAGGAGGACGCAAAGTCGGCCTGGGAACGTAGCTTGGAGATCAACCCAGAATCCAAAATCGCAAACATTCTACTTGGTCTCTTCTGGTTAGATGCTAGCTCGCGCGTTCCATCTTCGAACAGAGCCGAATTTGCTCGCCTCTACACAAAGGCAATGACGGAATACACCCAAAAAGCATACAAGGCCGACAAAGATCTCCCCTTGACATGCGCAACATTCGCAGGATATTTCCTTGCTAAAGGCTCGATGCCACATGTGGACATGCTTTCGCACAAGGCTATTCAGTACACAGACGTCAATGCAATTGCTAGCGACGGCTGGTATTTGCTGGCTCGCAAAGAGCACGTCTCTGATGATCTCGAAAAGGCAACCGACTATTATCGTCGAGCTGATGAAGCTAGGGGTGGTGCTGAACGTGGTTATCTGCCAGCCAAGTTTGGCGCCGCTCAATTGGCTGTCTTAAAAAGTGATTTTGGTGAGGCGAAGTTGCGACTAGAGAAAATCATCCAGCAGTCGAAAAACATCGAGGCTATGATTCTACTTGGCACTCTCTACGCTGAAGAGGTGTTCACGAGTCAACAGAGTGTTGTCAAAGAAGACAAGGCAACCGAATTCAAGAAGGCCATTGGATACCTCGAGACTGCAAGGAATGCCTGGAAAGACGGGAAGAAAAATCTTACCCCTGACCCAACCGTGCTCTTAAATCTCGCACGACTTTATGAGGTGGACCAGCCTGAGAAGAGCTTGCAATGTCTTCAGCAGGTTGAACAAATCCAATTTGACCAAGCTGTCAAAGATGATAGACCGGAAGACCCGGAGGAGTTAGCGGGCCTCAGGGAATCTTTCCGTGAAACACTTCCACCTCAGCTGCTCAATAACGTTGGTTGTTTCCACTACCAGTCCGAAAAATTCGAGCAAGCTGGAGCCATGTTCCAAGTGGCTCTGAATGCGTGCATGAAGACTCAAGAAAAGGAAGAGGTTGATGGCGATGCTTTAGTTACAACCATTAGTTACAACCTAGGACGAACTTACGAGGCTAGTGGTCAGCTCGATGAAGCAAATACTGTTTACGAAGGCTTGCTTTCTCGGCATGACAACTACACAGATGCTAGAACAAGACAAGCTTACATTGCTCTTCGTCAAAACCCGACCGAGGATGGACCCAAGAAGATGTCAGAGCTTTACAGAGACTCGTCTGCTGATTTGGAGGTGCGAGCTTTATACGGCTGGTATCTAGGACGATCAAACTCACGGAAGAGATCTAGCAGTATTGCTGAGGATCCTGAGCTCCGGCACTACAAACACACGCTGCAAAACTATGAAAAACATGATCGCTATGCTTTAATTGGTATGGGTAACCTTTACCTCATGACTGCCCGAGAAATGCGGAGAGATACCGACCAGGATAAGCAGAAGCGAAGCAGCATGTATATCAAGGCGGTGGAGTTTTTCGAGAAGGCTTTGCAGCTTGATCCAAAGAATGCCTACGCAGCTCAGGGTATCGCAATCGCTCTAGTAGAGGACAAAAAGGACTACAAGACTGCTTTGGGCATATTCATCAAAGTTCGAGAGACAGTCAAAGATCCCAGCGTTTTCGTCAATCTGGGTCACATATTTGGAGAGCTTCGACAATTCAGCAAAGCTATTGAACATTACGAAATTGCTCTGTCAAAAGACCGATCGCACGATGCTACGATCCTGGCTTGCTTAGGTCGGACGTGGTTAGCGAAGGGAAAGCATGAAAAGAGCTTGGCCGCATACAAGAGTGCTCTTGAGTATGCTGAGAAGGTTGGTAATGCCCGTGATAGTTTACAATAGTTGCTTACATTGTTAGGCTCTTGGAATCGCCCCGGAACAGGTTCACTTCAAGTTCAACGTGGCTTTCGTCCAGATCCAGCTCGCAACAGCTGTCTACAACATGCCCGAGATGCAACGCTCACTGTCAGAGGTACAGTCAGCGGCTACTGGGCTAGAAGCAGCTATTGAGTCTCTCGATGCTATTGCGCAGCATCCTCAGACTCCATATCCAAAGCATGATATTGAACAGCGAGCTAACATGGCTCGAAACACAATGCGTAAGCAATTGGAGCGTTCAATAGCTGCTCAGAAAGAGTATGAAGAGCGAAATGTCGAAAGACTCCAAGCTGCAAAGCTGAAGCGTGAAGAAGAATTGAAGAAACGTGAAGAGGCAAAATTGGCAGCTGAACAAGCTGAACGTGACCGAAAGCAAAAGATTGCTGAGGAGCGCCTCAAAATTTCCGAGAAGGACAAAGAACTTGCAGAGTTGAGAGCTGAAGAGGAGAGAGCTCGAGAAGCTGCAGAGATGACCACCGACAGCGAGACTGGGGAGAGAATCAAGAGAAAGAAGAAGCCTAGAGCTGTGGGTGGCGGAAAGCGCAGAAAGAAGAACGAGGAAGGAATCACAGACGACGACGATAGCGGAGCCGGAGCCCCCAAGCGACGAAATCGACAGAAGAGAGGCAGTGGCGATGATTCCGAGGAAGAAAAACCCAAGAAGAAGAGAAAGTTGGCCAAGAAGTCACAGGAGAAGCCAGACAGATACAACTTGAGCAGCGCGATCGTGGAGAGCGATGAGGATGGTGATGATGGTGCAGCTGAGGCGGCAAAGCAGATGGAGAATGACGACGTTTTGAGCGACCTTCCGAATGATATGGATGTGGATGATGAGGAAGAGGAGTCTGCACCAGCGCCCGTGAAGCGGAAGAGCCGAAGGGCTATGATTGACTCGGATGATGAGGATGCGACGCCTGCTCCAGCCACGAGAGACGATTCCCCTGATACGGCGAATGGTGATACGCCGATGGGTGATTCTCCTCCACTAGCGGCGCCTGGTCCTGAGGATTCTGAGGATGAGTAGAGAGGCTTCAGAACGGGGTTTGAGCCAGATCGAGGTGGTTTCAGCTCGTTGCACTTGACATGTCATACAAGTACGGCTTCAGATATTCTCCATGATGCAATAATTGAAAAATTGTCTGCCGCGGTGGCCACGGTGGTGTTGGGTTGTCGCAACTCCCCTTTTCTTTCTGAACGATGGACGGGATGGGGGGTATGCGAGCGAACCCACATGGGAGAGAGTTTACTAGGGACGAGATGAATTCGGGGCTCACTCACACTGCATATAAGAATAGTTGTGTCTTTTGAAGATCTGCAATGGATCATGGGGTGAGCGACGCTGCGATCTTCAAAGTGGGAATATGCCATCCATAGTTGCTCTTTTCTTACCGAGGAATTGAGAATAGGATCTACGAAATAACCATGCCCTTCTTGCGAAGCGTCTTTTGTTTTTCTCGTTTTAAGATATCCTGCGGGCCTGTCTGTACCTTGGTACAGTCTATGGTACCTGTCATTAGGTACAAGGTGTCTGCTTGCATGCTTGCATGCTTGCTTACTTACGCCATATCTTTCCTTCTTCCCAGCGCCCAGAGCCCCGACCCCAAATACCCATCATCCTCATGCACGCCCCCCCCTCGCTTATCTTGCACGCTTTCAGCCTCTATCCGGTATATGCAATGCTTCTTTTTACATCGCTTAGCGGAGACAGAGAAAAGGAAAATAGAGGAAATAGAGGGTCGCCGGTGTCTTGGCTGTTGGGTGGGGTGGAAGGGAGTTGGGGTCTTGGGGAGTTGCTTTTGGTGGTATAGGGAAGGGCTCCTGGTCGTCGGCAAATTGAAGGTTTGTTTTTAGAGCAAGATGGGGAGATAAGAGGTGAGCATGGAATGAACGTGGTTGCGTGGTTGGAGACTCCATGTATGAGCACCACTTGCGTGACAATTGTTTCAAGAATAGCCCAAAAGAGTAATTTCCAACAACCCTACCCTTCTTTTAGAATTCCTCAACATGTCCTCCGACATACGTATCTCGCCGTCCACAGATAAGGCTGACACGGTTGCATACGTCCGCTTGTGCCTTGCCTTTTCCTCTCTACACGTCACAGCAGGTGCGGAAGGGGTCGCAGAATCGCGGTGTAGCTACGTAGATGCTAATAAGATTGTCTACGTATAACTGTGCTATTCTTGTATTACCTCTCCATACTCCTCATTAGCTTTCTTTACCTTACTTACCTTCCCAATAGCAATCCTCGCGCCTGACGTTTCCCTGATATCTATCCATGAAGCAGAAGATGTTCGGTGATACAGCAATATACAGCAATATACAGACCCGATGCTCCGGGCCAAAACTGCTACCAGCAATAGCGATTCAAGATGTCGGTCCCCGGGAATCTGGAGTTCTTGCACGCTTAGCGCTGGGTGCTCAATGGATTTGGAGGCATGGGGACGGAGAATAGGGAAATCGATAGGAATTGACACTCACTCGTTACAGGTGAGCGTGCCACCAACGAAACTTGATATGGGGTTTGGAAGTTCGAGCCTATGAGGGAGGCATGTATCGGATGGGAAGAATGGCCTGAGAGAAGTTGCAGCGAGTGGTTGGAGGTGGATGTCGGTAGTTGGGAGGCGTTGAGAGACATCCGCCTTTCCAGGACGAGACGCCGCAGCGGCAAAGCCACGGATACAGACAGAAAGTGAAGAGACTCAGAATAAAGAGGCCGACAACCTGTGTCTCGGTGTCACAAAATAAAGCGTAAAACCACAAGACAAGAGGTTGCGTACAGTACTCGGTAGCGAAGGCAAGCTGGAGGAAGAGGGACTGCCCGATTGATAGGTGTAAAAGGCAAATGATATAGGAGCTGGGAAAATAGATACGCTTCATTGCACAGAAATGACCGAAAGCATGAAAATGGCCGTCTTGGGTCTAGTGGTACCAAAATGCACGCGAGGAAGCTGTTCCGGACCCAATATGCATGATGGAGGGAGTAGACAACGGGGCGACCCTGCATGGCTGACATGCCCCAGCCCGTTCCACGGCTTCCAACGTTTCTTCGGTTTCCACTTGTTCCACGTCAAGTACGGAGGTACATGTATGGGTCAAGGGACTTGGGTTCCACATCCCGCTGGCCGCCGTGATCCATTCTCCTGCAGATGACGGTCCAGTTGCGCCAAACGACGTCGCTGGAGAGTTGGGAGCAGAAGCGAAGCGGTAAGACTCCGTCAGAGTTGTTCAAGCCACCCAGGACCAAGGAGAGAGAAGAAACTTCTTCGACGGCAAGGATAGAGTGCAACCGGAGCCAACATTGGCTTTCCACGCGAGCGAGAGGGACACGGCAGACGAGACCTTGCATGGAAGACGAAGGGATTCAAAGAATCAACAGAGTCTGCAGAGAAGCGTGCAAGTGGCCAGGACCACCGGCCACTGGCCTTGCGTCGCCTGGTCGAGTTGAGGTTGGTTGGAATCAGCATCAGCATCCAATTTGTACCCCCGAGAGAGAATGTTTAGAAAGGGGCATGGAAGAGGACACGATTTGGGTTGGGCGGCCTCCTCGTTAATGATGAAAGGGGCTTTTGCCGAGCCGCGCCTAATAGGACATTCTGATATGGCAAGCCTCCGTAACTCGTAAGTCCTACAATGTATGCGACCAGCTATCATACGTAAGTGGTCATATTGCGAAGGGGTCGCGTCAATCAAAAGCCAAATGACACTGTCATAGCCGCCATGCTTGACCTTGTCAACTTGGACGCGTTATTCTCTGCGAAGCAAATGCCCTCTACGATGGCGATGCGGCATGGAGAGCGAGAGAGCGAGAGCGAGACCACCTCAAAGAAACACATCTGGATGATCGCGTGAACATCCATCCATCACTCCTGCAGCCTTTCTCTTGCGGCAGCCACGCCCATACGCAACACAACACCACACGAAAAGATATGATGGTCTCGCTGGATATTACCAGCTGGCGACCCATGGAGGTCGTCTCAGCAGCTGGGACCATCAGTTGAACCGGTGTTGAAACGTGTGCGCAACGCGCATCAATCATTTCCCAAGCAGATGGATGCTCCATCTCTGAATCGGTATGTGACCACGCCGAACACAGTCTCACGCCTTGACATGACCCGGTCGGGAAGTGCACTGCTTACGCATTCTCCAGATCTGAATGGGTTCGAATTGGGAAGTTGATTCAGGTTGAACCAGTGCACCATCATATCTCCGCCAAATCATTTGAAAAATTTCTCCGCCCCGAGACTTTCGCTGCGCGCATCCGCTGTCAGAACTCACATCACATTTGCATTCTCCGTACTGTACTGCGTGCGATCGACGCCCAGGCGGACACTCATGAAAGATGCCGGGCGCGCTAATGTCAGGTACGGCCTGCGGAGCAGCGAACTCCTGCAGTGCTAGCACGTTGCTTGGAACTGGATCTCAAGGGCCCAACGAATGGCTTCCGATCGGCTCAGGTTTCTTCGAGGAGGCTGGGAGGCTGGGAGGTTGGGAGTCTGGGAGGTTGGCAGTCTGGCAGTCTGGCAGTCTGGGAGTCTGGGAGTCTGGGCAGAATCGCATCAAGAGACATGACTCCCGATTCCATGGGCTTTCCATTATGGTGTAGGGTATGATATTGCTCCAACTGGTAGAGGCCGATATCGAACAGGGAGGACGACGGACGGTGCCAGCGTTTTGGTCCTACTCGGGACTCGGACGAGATGTAGAATGCCCCTGAGGGCCAGCGTTGTGTCAAGAGCAGGCAATCAGCATGCCCCCAAGAGTCCCTCCATGACCCCAGAACTCGCATCCGGAGGCTCTTCCTCCTCGAGCTCACGAGCTGATGAGCGTCGAGTCTTCACCCTATCAATTGCGATTTAACGGCGTGATGCTGCTGTCACTGGACGGCGTGTCGACAGAGCAATGAGCCAACAATGTCCAACATGCAGCAGGATCATCATCAAATCCACCTCTCAGAAAAGCTGGGCTGGAGATCAGTCACTGGACTTCCGCATGACAGCCGGGAGTGAGTCCTGGATGCCGGCGCCTGAAAACGAGCTCCCATTCCTCGACGGCTTGAGTCTGATACCTCGGGTCCTTGAGCGCTGTATGACTCGTCCTTTGCGATAGTTGCGCTGCCAATGGAGCACGAAATCATCATCGAAGCACGAAAGCTGAGCTACCTAGTCAGTGTTCAACAGTCACACAGTGACAAACAAATGGTGAGGCGTCAGCTCGCAAGCAACGAATGAATCAGCTACTCAACGTGCTCATCCACGAGGTCATGGGCATTGGTGCGAACTGAGACGGGCATCGCGAGTAGCTCATCGCAGAACACGAATGGCAACCCGTTCTAACTCGATTTGACGTGACGGAAGCACTGCAGCAAGCGCCTCGCAGTTCTATCCAGGCTTCCAGAATTGCCCAGAGTCAATGCCGGGGTGTCGTGCTTATGTTCGAACATCATCGGCACAAGAGCTTCAAAGAACGGCACGCTTCATTTCTCGGTTGTCCATCGACACTGATCTTGAACTTTGGCTTTCAACGAGCGACCTTATTCGTACCCGTTACTCGTTAAATGCTCACGGAAGCAGCCCTCTGGCTAGGCGTCCCCCGGTACTGAAACATGATGTGCTGGCGTAGACCGCGTGGTATTCTGGGCGCCTCCTCTGACCAAAAGCTGTGATTGCTTTGATCTGCTACGGAGGTATTCTGGAAGCTGTGGAAGCTGTGGAAGCCGTGGAAGCTGTGGGACCTTCAGAACTTTGGAACTTTCGACCATCCTTCCGGAGCACACGCAAAGTGGGTAAATTACGATGAACCTATGTGTGCAGCCTCCCTTGCTGCTTTCCTCTTTGCTCCCAACTCTCCGTTTCCCATCCCCGTCAGTCCGACGTAATCTAGCTGCATTGAGGCCACGAGAAACCTCAATCCCTGACTTCCACGAGCGATGGAAGTCCGCGAGCGACGCCTCACAGAAGCAGATGTTCAAATTGGAGCAAGAATGTGACGACGGAGCCTGTGCCTCGGTGGCCGTGTCTGTGCCTGGCGGAGGCCGGGTTGCAACTTGCACCGTTGCATTTGCAGGTGCGATTTCTGGAATTTTGGGTCATTTACCGTATTTGCTCGCCATTGTGGCCATGAAAAACGCATCTTGGGGAGAAATAGAGTCATCGCAAAGAGGGAAGGAAGCCGACAGCGACAGATGTGCTGGCTGGTGGCTGAAGACGCGAGTTGCTGATGCGCAATTCAACCCCCTTTGCGCCTAATAGCTCGTGCCCAAGCTGGCAAATTTCCAGAGCGTTACGACCCATGATCATCTAAAAGTCTGTTCAATGAAATGTCTCTGAGAAATTATCCTCAGATTCCGTTCATAGTTCACCTCAAAGATTGTCCACGACTCACAACCCGTCCATGAGTCGCGACTCGCAAGGAGGCTGCTGAGTGACTGTATCGTGATACCAACGATGCAGACACGATCTGAGTAATACCGGAGCAGTTCGTCTGTAGCTCCATGGACGCTCATGCAATGGTAGGCAACGTTCGCTTGTAGCCTTGTACGGAGTACACCTCAAGCCAGGCTCATGAACCAAACGTCTCTCATCTCATCCACACCACCGAGTCAAGCCAGGAGGACATCTCTGAGACTCTGACACGCCTTCGGAATAGATTTGGCATCAATAAGAGGGTATTCTGGATGATGAATGTCCCGTTCACGGCATTGAGAGCTCTCGGCGTTTGATGTGCCCCGAATTAAACGAGATATGGTCAGTTTCGGGGCACTCAACGCCCCTTTTGTGTTACTTTGCGCCTCTCCCCCTTTTCGCCTTTTCAAGGCCCGATAATCTTGCGTGTCTTAACCCTACACACCACGCCTTTCTTTGCGCCTCGTCGAACGCCTACACGTACACCCCTGCTTGCTGGCACTCTCGCTCGCTTGCTTCTCCTCGTCTAAAAATGTTTATTCGTCCTAGCCTGCTGGCTCACCCACCACCAAACCCAGGCTGCCATAATAGTAGGTAGCCGTTATTATTTCGATGACCCATGGGCCAAGGGCGGTCCGCAAGGGACCAGCTCATTTTAATCCGTCCTTCTTCTTTCCTTCCGTGTTCCCCTACCGCAACTTAGCGAGTTTGCTCTGCTCCCAGTTCCAACATCCCTCCCTCCCTCCCTACATGGCTCCTAGTCGCCGGGCCAGATCTGCCCCCTTGTCTTGCTCAGAAGGCAAGGCACTCGCGCTCATTTTGCTGGTATAAGAAACTGGCAGCCCCCTTCACGCACAAAAATCATCTCTCGCTTCCTTCCAAAGCAATAAACCTCCTCGCCTCACCAGCTTTATCTCCTCACCACATCGTGGACTGCCGCGGCCTCCTGTTCCAACTATAACTCCTACTTTTGGACACATTACGTCTCCGTGCTCACTCAGACTTCTCAGCCTGCAACGCTGCATCAACGCCGCACATCCTGCAACTGCAGCTGCAACCGCAACCACAACCACTTTACCACCACCAGCGCCAGTCGATCCGGGCCTTTTGCCATATCCTCCGTCTCACCGACAGCAGTTCACGCCCTACCGCATCTATACTTGTATCGGCCGGCTACCCACACGGTGTACGGAGAGTTCTACTGCATCAACGTCCCTGCTCGCTTGCCGTCGCAGTTTGTTGCGAAGTTTGAGGGAGTTAAAAGCAACCTGGGCTCTTCCACAATTCAATCATTACTTCTGCCCGTCGGTCACAGTCTTCAAATAAAAGGATTTCGACCTCTATTGCAAACTTCTTGCGATCGCCGAAAAGTGGCCCCAATCGCCGAATCTTCGCGACTAGATTACTTTCCCCTCAAATAGTCCCTCGGCACTCACTTTGAGACCACAAAGGCAATCACCTTAGGCAGCGCGAATATATCACAAAAGCAACGTAAGTCATCGCCTGTTCCTACCTCCAACTTGAAATCGAATGATGACTGCGCACAAAGCGGCAAGACAACTCTACAGAGCCACTATGATCTGAAGACTGACCAGGTGTGCTCTACAGAAAGCGACCGATATGATGATCTCCCTAGAAGTTCCATCATTCAACATGGGACGCGGGGCCTACGATACAACGGATCTTCCAAAGCCTCCACCACCGAAGCCTCGATAATAGTCTCCGAATAGGTTATCGATACCCCATACGGGCAGTGCCATTGCTTAGTTTTGGGACATCTTCGCAAGTACCATTCTCCTGCAGGCGCCGACGATAGCCTCGCATCGACCGAGCGATTCTCGACTTTTCAACACTACAATTACACTTCATAGAGCTTTTCTCACGAAAACACCTTGTAATATCCACCATCGACTCTTAGCGCCATGTATAATATTCCCCAATCCACGAATTGCGACGATTCTCATTCATTCTCATCGACATTCCAGAAGAGAAGGTCGAATCGCTCGGCAATCTCGAATGCTCAAGCCACCATACCTCGAGAGCTCAATCGCCATCGCCATCCTGGTACCCGTTGATCTCCAGCGAGTCTCGAACCACACCACCGATCGCCAGGCTCAACCCGCGAAAGTTTTCGTCTTCCGCTGGTGCGCAGTGTTGGAATACCTTGCATAGGGAATTTGAGCAAACCGGCGTTTCACCTAGATTTGGATCTGTTATATTTCGGGACGCATTGCAGCATTTCACACATTTTCCTTGTTGGCTCTCGTACTGCGGGGCGCTCTCGTTTGCTGTTTTCCTTGTATCATTACATCTTTTCATTCGGCTATATAAAATGGGATATCTGGGGTAAAATTTTGGACTGGCTGGGAAAATACCTGTTTGCGCATATAGACTTTGATTTTTTGCTTGTTGTTCTTTATATTGTTGAAGCTAGAAGAAGTTACATCCTCACGGATGGAAGGTCTAGCACGTTTGCACAGGATATGGAATCGTCGGTTGTCTTTTATCTGCTACTGCGTTTGCGTACTTCTCCCTGTGCATCTGAGCACAAATGATGCGAAATCACTGTTGTATTCTATGTATTGGTCTTTTTTCTGCGTGTCTTTGGGTCTTTCTGGATTGCGATCTGAGGCAAACTAATCGGCGATTCTCCCTGACTGGGGCTGGTACCCGTGCAGGTAGATGGAATGTAGGAAAAGAAGGATTGAATACGTCATTAACATTTGTAAGATGAGGGTTCCTGGGGATTACGAAGGGAAGACGACGCCCTTGCTTTCTGATATATATGGCTGCTAGCGGCGCGAGTTGATCTTTTTGGATATCTATACTTTATATAACAATACATGAGCATGAGGGTGGAAGGCTACGCTTGTCTTTCAATCCTAGGCGACGTTTATCACCCTGATATTTTTCTTTTCTTTTGATGCACCGACCGGACTTGAGCTGACTTTGGACTTGGAAAAAAGATATTGATTTGACTTGACGAATATGCGAGGTCCCTGTCGATCGCTGCAATTGAGCGCACCGCCAAGCGAGGCTGCCCCCTTTACATCTGGAACACCTTGTCTATGTTTGAAAACGCACGAGAATTTCTGTCATCTTTTGCTGTGGGCTAGCCTAGGGTGAGGCTTGGCGTTTGTGCTGATTGTGCGGGTTGTGTGGCCTATCGTATTTCTTTTTTTTTTGTCTATTTGCTTTTTTGTGGTTTTCAGACCTTGCTCATGGGATGGATTAATGGCACACCCATACGACGATGGATGTCACTGTTTGTTTGTTTGTTAAGGGGGAGGTGGGAAGAGATAGGAAGTTTGATGAGAGGAGGGAGGGTGTGAGTGAGAGTGAGTGAGATGTGCGTGGAAAAAAGGAAGGTGGTGGTACCTTTTTTGGGGATAGGGAAAATGATGGTGATGGTGTGCCACTTCTTCTTTTTCGGGATTGTTTTCAGTGCCACGCCTTCTGGAACCTCTTTTAATGACAAAACGGGTGAGTCAGCGCGTCTGTCGGTATACTCTGACTGATACGGGGGTACTAACAACACCTGTAGGCTGCGGTGGCAGGAATACCATAAGAGGGGAGAAACTAGCAGAATAGTTACATAATAGCCCCCCCCTTCGGGCACGTGTGACGCCATGATTTAGATTCTCCTTTACGTGCCATCCTATTCCTGGAAGTTGGTTGACTGTGGAGGCTAAGGTAGAGTTGTGGTCTCCTCCTGCGTGTAGAGCATCTGAGTGTGCAGCAGTAGCTGTGTGTCCGTACGGTACCATCATGTTAAATGATCGTCATTGAGAATCGCCCTAGACATCCTAGATGGAATGACCTGACGCTAGCCGAAGAACATCCCCAGAAGCTCTGGTTTCTGGTACAGTACCGGGGAAACCAACCCTCGTCCTCGCGCCGTCAAAATGCCTTCCATGCATCCCATCCCATCGCGATCACGTTCATCCCTTACTGTCCGTACTGTACTGACTGTACTCTATCCCTTCACCAACCCACCGCTCGCCCCCAATCCCAACCCCGTCCCCCGAGCCCTTGCCTCGCTCGTCCGCTCACCCCCCAACCGCCGTCCAAGAGAACAACTCTAAGCAAGCCGACAAGTTACAGGACGGCTTCTGAATCAGGTTTCGACTTGTCCTCGGTGCTCCGTACATGGGTGTTTGACTTGGAGCAGTTTGGTTCTGGAATATGCATGGAAGGCTCGAGGGAGACCGTTACCCGGTGGGCTGGTCGTGCGTGGGGATAGGGGGGGAGGGGGCCGAAGGGGAAAGTGGCGGTTCTATATTAGGGGGGGAGGGTGGATTGGCGAGTTCGGGATAGTGGGCGGGTACGAGTAGGGAGAGTGGAGGGTGGACGTGGGATGGGGACGTGGGGGTTAGCCGAGGGGGGGAAGGGGGGGGATCTTGATAAGAGTGGAAAAGTGAAAGGGGGAGAATATGGATTGATAATTCGATCGGGAGATATGCTGATGGTTTGTATGTAAGCCGTGGCGAGGAGGGAAATGGGATTCAGCTCACCCAAGGGGTTTTGGTTGATTTGCAATAATACTTGGTTCGCCTCGTGATATGGCAACCGAGTATTATCTCCCATAGTTCTCTACGAGTACTCGCCGGATTGGGGAATGCACAGTCATGATTTCCTTTCGAAGCTTCATGCTATTCGGCTAGGTAGAGACCTAGATGGTGGCGCTGAGGCTGTGGTTGTCGCCGAAGTAGGTGTCCCATCTGCTTAAACTGGCATCGTGCTCGGGGGCTGAGGCTTGTAAGTGATGCCCAATCTTTAGCTTGGGCCGGCCGAAGACTTACTGCCATGTTTGTGTCGGTCATCTAGGTTGAAGGTCGTACCATCACAGGCAGACAAGGCCTCGTCACCGACCTGTTGGGTGGCTTCTGGTCCGAGGTTAATGGATGTATTGAAGGCTACAATCAGGTCAGCCATGGGGATGTTGAGCCCGTGGCGCGGGAGAATGCCATGGTTAGCAAGTGAGACGACAAATAGGTATGGGAGGCGAGCGGCCTAGGAGACTCAGTCTTAGTAAATTAAGTCTGTGATCCCCGTTAGCACTCCTGCCTACCATCATCTTCACCAGCTGCTTCCCAAACATACTCGTCTCTTCTAGATGGGTATGCTGAAATGGCACCGTTCAAAGCAACCACGACTATGGAGAACTTCATTTTCAAGGTGAAAAACGAGTGACTTGGATATTTCAAACGAGGCGAGGCGAGAGAAGATGCTAAACGGAGGCTGAGCCACGCAGCTAATAAGCGATGAAGATCCCATGAGGACGACATTCTCTCAAGTTATAAGTCAAAACAATCGCTCTTTCTCCACTTCGGGAGCCTCTCAGAATAGGAAGAAGAAACTTCGAACCCCAGTAAAGCAGGCTGAAGGGGGCTGAAGGGGGCTGAAGGGGGTGGAGAAGCCGTTTGTATAAGGCTGGTAGGTCACAAGTATACAACCTCACAGGGAATCACATCTCTCCGATTCCCAATCACGGCATCATTTAAACTCCACTACCACGGCGATTGTGGCTGACACGGGGGATTTCATGGCGAAAGATCGGAGAAGGGAAACTGCTCAACAGCAAAAAGAAGATATAGGATAAAGTAAAAGTTCAGACAATAGGAGGCTATTATTTGAGCTACTGTACTATAGGATTGAAAGCATACATGATAGGCGTGGAAAGACTCTTGAGATGGTTGGCTTGTGGCTTCTTTCATGCCACCTGGCCCTCTTAAGCGCCAGCTAAGTAGAAATGCAAAGACTCATCTGATGTGGTATACCATTGTAGATAAACCAACCGGCAGACCACTAGACGTACAGAAAATTATTGCTGTTGACAAAACATGTAGGGGAGAAGGCGTTGCGGTTGAGGAAAGGGGGGAGAAGTGGAGAAGGGAGTGAAGTGTGGCTTTGGTCGCTAAGTTGACCGTAGAGCGCGACATCGAATGGATTTAACTGACCAGGCAACTTCAAATCAACACCACTTGAAGAAGAAGCTCGCGGCACATAACATAAACTACCATTCGCCGAACATCTCCGATTCCAATTTCAAGTCCTATTGTCCGTTCAGCTTCGGATGCAATAGCTTGCATCCCGAAGAGCTTCCCTCGACGGCCTCCAACCTCGACTCATATCCTCGAAATCAACCCCACCACCCCTCCTCCAAGCTCAGCGCCCTCCGGCTATCGTTCTCCTACGAAGTATACCAACCTTCGAGACAAGAACTCTGTAGCCTACAATGTCCATCATCCAGCAGGTCTCGAACGCGACCCTCAATGATAACTGGCGCACCATAAACATAGATCTCCTCGACCCAGAATCCTCCTCCAACTTCGACACCTCCACACTCCACCCAGCGTTCGCGCCCGTGGACGACAATGAAATACGTACGACCGGACAGCAAGTGCGGCAGCTTCTGAGAGGCGGAGATGCCGAAGGTGCTCTAAGGGGAGCTCTAGAGAGCGCGCCATATGGCGGGAGCGACGGTGTGAAGGTATGTGGCAGGACCCTGTCCCGGCGTCGTGGGTTCCGGAGATACCACCAGCGAGGAGCAAGGGAGGAAGAGGAACGGGGAATGAAGGAGAGGGAGCTTTCTGACATGGCGGAAACAGGAAATCCACCTTCAAACCGTCACCGAAGTCCTCCAGTCCATCAAAGCCTCCGAGATGACACCAATGCTGCAACGGATCTTCAGGACGGAAGGCGGCTCCGATGCCTTGGATGTTCTTATGAAATACCTGTACGTCCATGCTCTCTAGATCTTTACATATCCCTCCTTCCGTCGCAACTGCTAACACAGGCTCAATAAGATACAAAGGCATGGCCTCTTCCTCAACCTCAACCCGATCCTCCCGCAATGCCCTGAGCCCCCATGAAACTGGTGGCTTCTCGCAAATGGGCGGAAGGCCAGGAGCCGCGAACGAGAGCAGCGGTGCCGCGATGAGCGTGCTGCTCAGTTGGCACGAAAAGGTCGTTGATGTTGCCGGGCTGGGAAGTGTGGGACGGTGCATGACTGATTGGAGAAAAGTTTAGATCTCGCTGAGCTAGACATTTGCATAGTTTGACACTCGATGATTATCAAAGCGTCATTGAGGAAGGCAAAAGCCCGAGGTAAAATACTGGGGGCGTTTTGTTGACGACGTAAGCGAGAGAAGCATTTCGTGCGATCATTTGTTGCTTTCATCTGGCCTCCCAACTCCAACACTGTCAAGTATTGGTTCCGATTCACGTTTACAGCCCACGTCCTTTTACATTTTCCAAAATTCGAATGCCAAAGGCTATGTAAGAATAGCGATTTTCCTGTGGAGAGTTTCCTTCTCACCCAGGCTCTTCAACCGTGACAACAAAACGATCACTCCCAAGCTCTCCCGGCGCTGCCCCATGGCCTAAGGACATGGCGTCCAATGGTAACAAGTGCTTGCTCGATACCCATTCGGAGTACACTCTGCTTTTCACACGCCGTGCCTCGTGAGGAGTCGACCTCTCCGCAGGTCTTGCCTTCGTGCTAGGGGAGAGAGACAACGCTAGTAGACTTGGATTGGGTGTAAGCCCATCGACGAGGACAGGGTGAGGATGGACTGGCTCGATGGTGTTTCAGTTGAACTCTATAAGCGGCGTGATGTGTAGGACTACAGTAATAAGAGCGAATATCCCACATAGAACCAATTAGCGACTGGCTGCAAAGATATTTGGTGGAAAGCGCACGACAATAACAATAGCAAAAGCCGGGAACACTCGAAGTGAGACGGGCATCTCAAAAATAAGACTATGCATTAAAGCCCGCTCGTAATCAAACTCCCTTGAAAATGCAGCACTATGTACTATGGCTATAACTCAATCAATCGAATCTTATCCATAAGTCTCCCGCAAAAAAAGAATAGAACTAGGTCAATCCTTCCCACGCCTCGGGAAATCCCGTTTTTCGTTCGGCCCGCTTTTTGGCTCAAAAGATCAGCAATCAAAAATCTCGATTTTCCGGGGTTTGGTTCAAAACTGTTTCAAGTGACAAGAACGTTCCCAAAAACGTCGGATATCTCCCGCCGTGTAGGTGCTATGAACTCTTCTGGCTGGGTTGACTGGCCTACAGCTAATCTCTCTTCCATGATCTTGATCAATGTTGGAGGCACAGTCTCGTCGGTTGCACGAATTGTGAGTCGTAGCATCTATTGCTGGTTAGCATCTACAATCCATCTTGTAAAGTTTGTAAGAACATACCTGTTTCCCGTAATTAGGTTCTAGTCTCAGCAAACATCCAAATTTGCGTCCACCACCGATGTGTAGCACGCTAGCACCAACGATATTTTTGGGGTTTTTGTCAACACCGTCAAGGACGCCCCATCGGAAGCCTTCCACAGTTCTCTTGATGAATGATTCAGTAAATTCATGGTCGGAACCCTTGATACCGAAGACTCGTTGTTCTTCTCTTGGGGTACCACCAATCTGATTCCATCTCTTAAAAAAGTCATCCGCTGTAAGCTCTGCGGGATCCATGAATTTATGGATCGTGACAGGTAGTTTCAGAGTGAGAGCTTGAAGAGCACCCGCCAAATAGCTTATTCTGATCGTGGGACTTTGGTCGAAGACGTTCTGAGCCGTGAACATAATCATCTGCTGACTTTGGAGACCTTGGTTGATGGTGCTTTCGGGCAAGCCTTTCACTTCCCAACTGAGATTCTCTTTCTCTGCAACGTCAAGGTCGAGTGTCGTCGTGAAGGAGCTCACAGCCGTTGGCGCCTTATTCGCGAAGTACAAAATGACGCATGCCATCTGTCCTCGGTATTCCGATCTTACCCCGACCTGGATCTGCCCATCCTCGTACAGTATACCCTCTGCCTTTAGAAGCAATTTGTGGTACCCAATCTCCCAGTCAGGGGAAAGATGAGCAGCGCTTGCAAGATTTGGAGCTTTGAGCATCTTTGGCTCAGCTGGATCAAGCATATCAAGACCAGATAGCTCGTTGGCACTTTTGGAGTGGCCGTTGGCACCGTTGGACGCCCCGCCATTTGCCGCGCCATTGATCTGCGGTACTCCATTCACACTTTGAGCCCGTTTCAGACCTGGATTCTTATTGAGACCAAAGTCTTTCTCGTTTGCATTAGCATCCTTCCCACCAACAACCCACGTTCGCTTGTCGCTAGTGTTACCATGTTTCTGGTGAAGTCGAGACAACAGGGCGGACTGTCGCTCAGGAAACGGGGGCATTTCATCACAAACGGTTCGAAGAAGATCGTCTGTCGGTAGACTAGCCAGAGCTAGGTACTCGCATGCCCTCTGCTGGAGCTCGGAGTCCAAGGTATGACTGTATGCCTGGAAGACGAACATGAGGCGAGGTTTTATTTCCGGAAACAGATTGACGAATTTGATGAACGAAGAGAGAATTATGGCCCTTGTACTCGACGAGCAACCTTGAAGTTTACCCTGCAGAGCAATAAATTGCTCGATGGGACTGCAACCCTTGTCTTCGGCGATAAGATGGCCGAACTCGCCTAAAATATACCCCCCTATTTTGACGAGGGTCTCGTGGCAGTGATCTGCTTTGACATACTGCAGAATATTTTGTGCTGCATATATTTGAAGCTCCTCGTTATTTGTGACAATCTGGATGACTCGATGCCATACCTCGTCACTGACGTGGTCTCCCGCCATGGCGATGAGCCTCAAGGAGATGTCGACATACCATTGAATGTCAGTAGCATACTTTTCAGTCAAGATAGCAATCTTGAGAACCATTTCTTCTCGGATAGCAAAATCGGCGTTCTGGAGATAGTGTAGCAATTCTCCAACAATGGGCTGCGCGTTCGATTGATCGCACATACTGTAGAGTAAGTCCAGACCTTTCCGCCGCACGCTGATGTCCCTGTCTTTTAGGGATCCGATAATAATAGATTGGTGTTGCTTAATGGGGTCCAGTGTTTCTGCTCTCGCGGCCAGATGGGTCATAGCTTCTAATCCCAGGTACCGCACGTTCGTTTCTCTGGATTGTATAAACTTGCCCAACCTGGTGGATATCTGTTTCATCAATGCCTGTTCAGTGTCGAGGTGAATAATAAGATTGATCGCCTCGAAAAGAACCGCATTTTGGGCGTTGTTCTGCTGCACATTTTTCGGCATTTCCAATGCCAAATTTAGGATCTTTTGGAGTGATTCTCGGATTAAATCTCGCACATGTGTGTCCTCTGCGTCTCTGTTCAGTCAAAGATTCTTGATCCGGCATTTTCGGAGACTTACCGGAGGGTGGGAAATATTGTAACAGTCGAAGCATTTTCACCTGTATCCAAGGACATGGAACTTTGTAGTAGAGGTAATCTGTCGCATACTCTCCGTCGACTAATATTCGTTTCATTCTCGATGCTGCCTTCACATAACTGCCCTTGTACTGCTCCGGCTGATCTTGTGCAAGGGCCATAACGAGAGATGTGACAGAGAGAGCAACGCCCATATCTACATCGTCCATCAATGATATTATGCGCTCAGCCCATTGTGGCTGGACAATGTCTGGGTGTTTTCTGTAGAGCCGCAACAGGGTCAGAGCTGCCTTCTTCTTCACAAATGCTTTCGATGTCCTTAAACTTGATTAGTCACAGAATGATACCACAAGATCTATTCTCTTACGGCGAAATCAATAACCTGTGAACCTCTCCACTTAGTGCCTCTCCCATTTCTCTACTTCCAACATTGGCAATCGCATGTAGGGCTAAACAATTAAACAATTCATTGTGGTCCGTTAGGTCTTTTCTTATGCTGTTCACCACCAAGTGTAATAATTCGTGCTGCTCGTGGAGGAAAAGCGTCATGGCAAGGTATCCGATTTGTTTCTCGGAGTATTTGTTCGCAGAGATGAGGTTAACGGCTTCGAGGTGGCCAAAATCGACGTTCCATCCGAGTATATATATGTACAAGAGCTAGGAAGTCATCAGCTCAGTCGCAACTTGATTGACCGGCAGTCTTACCTTGCAAACATATTTCTTCTTATGGTATCCGCTGAGACTTCCATCTAGAATCCAAAATCAGTCAGCCGAGCTCCGAGTTGCTGCAAGCTCAACGCACCTTTGAACTTCTGCCTGAGAGTATTGTCAGCATCCCCTTCTTCCATCCAAGAACGCTGGAATGAACATACCTGATATTGGCCAATTCCTTGTTGATCCTCTTCTCTTCCAGTTCTCGTGCCCTTGCATTTCTTAGATCCGCTATAAACTGTACCAATCCACGCATATTCGAGTTGTTTCCCGAGCTACCCCTACTCAGAAAACTCGAGGCTGAGGACGCCATGTTTTGGGGCTGCCGCTGGATGCTGAGAAATGGCGGATGTCTTCGGAGATGTGTTGAAACCGCAATACCGCCCTGCTTCGAGTATCGGTACAGATACTTGACCACGGCCTCGAAAAGTGCACTTAGTCAAACGCGACAGGTATTGGGCGTAGGAATCGGTTTGCGGAGGCGTTGATCGTGTGGGACAAAATGCGGCCGAGGATGGCGGTGGCTGCTCAAATTAGCCCTGTTCATGGACGTCCATCCGCAATATGGTGGCCGGTAGCCAGCTCTATCGTGAAGCTTAAGGTAACGTTTGCGAGTGAAGGGACCAGGAGAATCGAGAGTTTGGAGATGTTTCGAGGGGTGGGCGTGGTTGTTGATCCCCTCGGAAGATGGCACTAGTGGCCGAGTTCGAGCAGGGATTACACGGAGCCCAAAATTGCGAGGCTGAGCCTTGTCAAATACGAATCGTCAGCCACAGCCTTCTCCCTTCCTCTCTTCAAATATCATGAGCATACTCAGCTTCTTGGAGAAAGTCTCAAATTCATGACAATGAGACCCGCGAACTTGCTCCCATCCCTGCGGCCATTCCTGCGTCGATCGGCCACTAGACGACGAGCATTAATAACCCCAATTGCTTCACGAAATTATGCTACTCAAGCACCAGGAAATCCGATCTACCAGATATTCAATCGGGGGACCAAATGGCAGCAAAAGGATCGGGCAGCAGAGAATGTGGAGAGAAGCAGAAAAGTTGACTATCTAAAGGACGAGGTAGCAATGAGGTTGGCTGAAAGGCTGCTTGTGAGCAATTGCGTCGTGTCCTGGCTGCGTCCATTAATGGAGAATCCAGGATATAAATCGCCATTTTAACCACGTTCTCGACCTCGGCGCAAACTCCTGCAATATCGCACGCGCACTAACTCTTCCCAGTCCATTTCCAGAAATGAATGCGCCGGCATTGTCTACTCGACTGTCGCAACTCACAGCGGTAGACTCTTCTCACGCCCTGCTCCACCGAGATGAAGATCTACCCTTCAACCGAGAAATAAATCTTACACGACGAGTACTAGATGAGGAGACCACCCTTCCATTTGAAGACGAGTCGTTTGATGCTGTTTTGAGCTCATTGAGTATGCATTGGATCAACGACCTACCATCTCAATTGGCACAGATAAATCGGGTACTTAAGCAAGATGCGCCTTTCATTGCCGCAATGTTTGGAGGAGACACGCTGTATGAACTACGAACCTCTCTACAATTAGCCGATCAGGAGCGAAGAGGGGGTGTATCAACCCACGTTTCTCCCCTTGCAGATGTCCGAGACATGGGTGGACTATTGCAGAAGGCGGGCTTCAAAATGCTTACTGTGGACGTTGATGATATTATTGTGGACTATCCAGACACATTTGCGCTAATGCAAGATCTTCAGCAAATGGGAGAGAGTAATGCTGTGCTAAGCCGCGAGAAAGGACCTATTCAAAGAGATGTCCTCCTCGCGAATGAGGGCATATACCGAGAATTACATGGGAACGAGGATGGCTCGTTGCCGGCGACGTTTCGATTGATATACATGATCGGCTGGAAGGAGGGCCCTAATCAATCTGACCCATTGCCTAGAGGTAGTGGAGAGATCAATATTAAAGATATCTTAGGAGGCGGGGATATTAGGTAAAACCCCTTCTCTTCGCCCCCTTATGGTTACTTGTATCTACTATTCTCCTTCGTGCACTCAAAAGGTTGTAACATATCAATATAAGATACTATGTATGAGAATCATACTTGCTTCAGCGCCTATACGAGAAGGTTGTCGTTGCGACCGCGACTACAATACAATTCGTAAAAACGGACAGGTGGCATGAAAACATCTATTTAACCACGACTTGTCGGGCTCGAGCTAGTTAGTAGCTATCGACATACGAAGGCCCAACAAGACTTGGTACTTCAAGTAAGCCACCGAATAAAGAGGGGGACTCGTAATGAAATGCCAATATCCTACGTTCTTCGGCTCTCCCGAAAGTCCATCGAGTTTTGCTGGCTCTGGCCAAAGACTCTTTGCCATGAATTTGCAGTGTTTAATGTCCGCTATATGCTGATTCCAGGTCCATGTATCTCGCTAATGGAAGTCCTTGGTGAGATCGTTGTGCTCAAGGTCAAGCGAGGACCCTTCTCGAGACCCGAGCGAGTACAAGCAATTATGTGACCCTGGGAATGATCATCAAACGTCTCCAACAAATGCCGAGAGAGAGACCGGTGCGTAATATCTATTTCCTAGCAAAGCAATGCGGTAGCTACAAGACCTCTCGTGAATCTTCGCTACACCTTAGTAGTGGAAGGAGGCTACGAACGAGAAGGCCTGTAGCACTGCTTTAACAGAGTTTGTGGCGCTCGGGGTTGCATATCTCAGTCCTAACGTGAAACTTGAGGTGATTACAGAGACCTTCGCTAGGAATGTGATTGGGATCTTGTGGCGAATCAAGATATTCTCGGGATTTAGGGTCAGCCATGGTTCTGTGGTAGTCTAGGACCGTTTGTAAAAGCCTTTGGACAACCTCTTGATCTTCCAAACTCGTTACCCAGTTCAAAAACTACTTGTACTGCCCTTCCTGGCCAGCCTTCCGATCCTATATTAGTTCGCGCTGGGGAACAAGTCCCTTGACGATCCCACGTCTAGTCACGATGGTTACTAGGATTTGCAGAATAGCACAAGAAGTAGCGCAATGGGGGTGTGCCCATGAGTGAACCACTTCTTGTCCTTTTTTTTTCCCTGGCAATTTCCTCTTCCAAAGTAGGCTTAACATAACTGTGCTCCCATGCTTTTGGTCCAGTCAGGTATCCAAAATGGAAGACTCTTCGAGCGATGGTCTTCGGTCAGCTCAGCAGCATCGATATTATTTAGCAGATAAATCTCAGTTTCTAAAAACATCTACAAGCAGGGATTCTCCAATAGAAGTGACCTGAAAAGGTAAGAAATTTTGATTAGATTTCTTCAATTAGAATTTTTAGTTACTACGAAAGTGTTCGGCTATACATCTGTTCGGTTTAGAAGAAATTACTATATCCTATACCACGCAAGAGACTCGACGACTTTGATCTGTTCGTTTAGCAATCCCTCGTTGTCAGCCTCTGCTTTCTTAATGGTGGAGCAGGATGTCACGATTTCTATAATTTTGTCGTCCCCGTGCGAAGCGAAGAATTCCATTGCCTCCCTTTGGTCGAGTAAATCTTGCATCGACGGCACAAAAACGACAGCATTCGCTTCTTTCGCGTTGATTAGCTGTTCTTCTAGGTCCTGTGTTGTGTATTTCGAGTGGACTTTCATTAGGGGTTGCCATAATACTAGCTCCACTAAAACACAAGCAAAGGCATACATGTCGAAGCGCTTCTGATATGTTTTGCGGTTTGCCTCACGTGCTTGAGGATGCGGTATAGGTGTTCGTCCAGCTTGGTTTCGGGCATTTGGGCGAAAGCGTCTGCAGCATCTGCAAAGTCTGGTCGGGCAAAATCATAGCCAACTATAAAAGGGGCAGAATCCAAAAAATCGTGGTGTTTAGAGCCACGAGTGACGAGAAAAAAAATGCTTTCGGGTCGCAAACTTTTGTGCATTCACCCAGAGGTATGTAGTTGAAGTATGGTCTTCGCCAACGCTTGGGCAAGCTCAAATCTTCTTCTCAATGAAACATGTTGCTGCTCCAGAATGAGCTGTTTAAGTGACTTGAACGTCCAATCCACAGAGTCACTGGGGACAGCGTACACCACACCATGCCTTCCCCTATTTTCCATGGGATAATAGCCGATACAAGACAGTGATCGGAAAGACTCGTCAGAAAGTGACATGAGGAGTACAGCCAAGCATTTCATCTGCTCTTTGTGTCTTTGCCACTGTAGGCCTTCAGCTGCTTTCCATTGAATCAGAACCTGTTTGCCCTTGTAACATTCAAACTCCAGTCCATTGAATTCTAACTTTTTCGAGCCCCATTGTGTCAAGTTCCGTTTGAGAACAGAAAGCTTGGGCATTGCTTCGCTTGAGACCGACAGCTTCCCCTGAACCTCATCTTCACGTTTGTCTGTACCAAAAACTAAGCGAATCTGTTTCAGATGTGCAGCTGCTCTGATTGCTGTTTGAGTACTGGATGCATAAGGGCCTTAGCCGACCAGCTCTTCGAGTTGTCCAGCTTCAGAAGTGGTAGACGTGGGCTGAAGATTCAATCCTACGTAAACCTTTTTTGGAGGATACGAAAGATACTAGGAAATCCGAAGAGGTCTCGCCGTTACAGAACCCTAAAGAAGAGACTGAGCTCGTGAACGAATTCTCTATAGATAAGCAAGGGGCACCATGGAGAGCAAGTTCTATCTACCTGCGGTCACGGTCACTAATGTTGATGAGGACGAGCTGCTTAAAGCCCTTCGTGTTGTAAAAGAAAATAAAACACGCGATTCTGCTCAGGATGGGCCCAAAAGAGCGGCTATTGAGATTCTAGGGGCTGGAAAGGCGATTGGTCCACCGCAAGACCATCCCAACCTAGCACAGGAAATACGCCTTTACATCTTGCTGTTCGTCGGTAAGATAAATTTCCTGTGGCAATGTTTCTCAGCAAAAAGCTGATGTGAACGCGAAGAACTCCTCTGGGATAACGCCACTTCAAATGGCTGCCAATTAGTTCCGAGGTGACCTGAGTCCAGACCATGCTCAGGTTCTCGACCTACTATTGCATTATAAAGCCAGTGTTGATGAAAAGGCTGGAGCGTTGAGGCGCACAGCTTTACATTGGGCAGTAAACTCAGGAACCGCGCAGGCAGTGGAGATGCTACTCAGATACAAAGCATCACCTACTATAAAGGACAGAGATGGGAACGATGCTATTGCGCTAGCAATAAAGAATGCAGATAAGCTGACAACTGATACAAAGAAATCGGAGTCGGAGAGATTGGATGATCATGAAGTTGCTTGCAAAAATATGGACACTTCACTTCTTCGAGATTTTCTCCAGAAAGGCCTCGATCCCAAGGCTAAGTTCAAGATCCGGACCATCATGTCTCGGTGAAATTCGAGCTCTCGGCGGTGGAAGTGGATTCACAAACCAACACTTGAGATCTTTGTACCTCCCTACCTTCATTTCGAAACACAAGCGAGAAATTTACAGGTCTCATCACTGACTAGTTGCCGTCACACAAACTCAGCTTCTTGATCTTGATCCTACATCGACACCAAATAGCAATTTCGAGCCTGTCCAAAGAATTAACATACATGGTACCAAAAACCAACGACTACCACACACTACTAGTGGAAACCTTTTGTGAGAGGAATTTAAAAGATTATGTGTGTGATGTGTTGTTGAAGGGTGGTTTGCTGTTGAGACATTTGGGTGAACAATGACAATCGAGAAAACCGTGGATCATTCTAAGTGCCATGTCAGAATGCTGCAAGGCAACTGCCGGGCCTCACATAAAATCTATAAAGCTCCTTCGAGAGGGTTTCTAGAAGGCCACATTCAATGTAGGGGCTCGCTGTTATCTAGTGGCTGGCGACAGGCCAAGAACTGCTAAAAAGCAAAAACAAAGTTAGCGGTTATCTTTCCAGCACTATTCAAGAACGAAGAAGATATCATAACAACATGTGCCTCATCCAATAATATCTCTTATCCTTTTCCACACACCTGTACAAACCACACAAGCGATGGCTTCTTGCTCTACAATCAACTACCCCCTACACACGATCACCCACTCTTTCTTATGATTGATGTAAGAGAGGAAAAGCTAAATAATGAAGACGGTTGTCCAGCTGCAGGAGAAAAGACAAGAAGCAAATCGCACTCGACAAGGGAGTTGTAATCAGAAGAACCAGATGAGGTTGGAGGAGCTTTGTTGTCGATGTGATTTTTGCTATCGAGAAATGATTCGGACGAGTCGCTGGAAGGGAGGAGGCTCTGCCATCGGAGTTAGCGAATTAAATAGTGTCAGGCTTGTAATGAAAGTACGCTTCGGTGCTGCTACGCCGCAGCCACCATTAAACATGAACCCATGACCTTAGAAGACAATATAATGCCGCGGTTTGACTTTATATTCAGGCGAAAAACTTGCCGAGGGCTGGTATTTCGGTTGAGAGCTCGGGTATAATAATAATAATAATAAGAGAATAGATTTTGATCCATATAGAAAGTAATATGTACAATGTACACATAATGAGAGGCCTCCCTGGATCGTAACCTTGTGCGCGGCCAGTGTCGAGCTCAATAAGGTACAACGAGCTCTCGCTAGTCGCTTAATATATCGAATGGAAATATTCAAGCCACGATCGAGAACGTCTGCTCAGCGCTCCCAGTGCAAGCAGCCGAATCCAGTTTCGCACCGTTAGCCACCAAACAAGTATTCCCCTTCTCACTCTCAGGGGCAAGCACAATCTCGTTCCCACCCCCGAATCCAAAAAGCTGACTATCAGTCACCAGTCCCTCCCCTGCGGCCCTTCCTCCGCAACTAAACAGAATCGCCGTATCCCCAGCCGCTCTCCGAGGATCGAAATTCAAACAACCGTTTGTCAGACTGCTCACTACGAGCGTTGAGTTTGCTGCATCGTTGTGCTTCCCTTTGGTGATGAGGTCGAACTTTTGGCCTATAGCGCCGGTGCAGGGGGAGATGGCTACGGGGATGAGGTTCTGGCGGAAGTCGCCGGCGGTGGGATCGATGGTCAAGCATTGACCGGAAGAGGTTTTCAGGGAGGCGGATGTAAAGGCGAGGGTTGCAGTGGTATCTTTGGGATTGGATTCTGCGGCCGCGGAAGGTTGGAGGACTCCCCCTGCTCGCGAGACAGGGACTGGAGTAGTTTGTTTTTCGTTGGGAGCTGATGCTGATGAAGTTATGACTGGAGCTGCGGCAGCGGAAGTAGATGATGGCTCGGGAGAAATGGTGGCTGCTGAAGTGGCTAGTGAAGCGACTGAGGACGAGCTCGCGGGCGCTGGACCCGAAGCCTCTTCACCAAATGTGAAGGCTTGCGAGGCTTCGCCGGCAGCACAAGGAGCTTGATCTAGGACGTTGCCCGAGGTGATCGCTAAACAAGTTCCTGCTGCGTTTTGAGGCGTGAATGAAAGTGGTCCTGCTCCACCGTTGAATGCAAATTGCTGGGAGTTAGCCACGCCACCTCCTCCGTCAGCTCTTCCCCCACAAGAAAACATGACGACAGTGTTCCCCCCTACCCTGCGAGGATCGAAGTTCATACATGCCTGTGTCTATATGAAATTAGCTTGAGTACTGTAGAAAGCTCGGGTGCATCTTCATTACGAGGGTGTTGACAAGGAGCATGGTACCAGCTGCATCGTTATGCGTTCCACTGGTGATAACATCCCATTGTTGACCTGTACTGCCATCACATGCCGCGACTTGAACTGGTGTCAAGTTCGCACGGAAGTCTCCTGATAATTCATTAACAAAGAGACACTGTCCAGTCGAGGTCTAAGTAATTGTTAGCAAGGAAGTCATGCAGAAGGAGGAAGACCTCACCTTGATAGCGGTCGATGAGAAAGCCCGGGTAGCGGCATCATCTCGCTGCTGGGCCTCTTCGAACGCAGCTTGATTCAAGGATGTGACTGCTCGGGCATTGATAGGGGTTGCAGAGGCAACTGCTAGCGTAGAAATAAGAACGGAAAAGATGAGACTCATATTCCTATGATTAAATGTGAAGGATTGTAAATGGCTTCAAGGAATGTAATACTGCACAGCAGTTGGATGAAAAGAATGAATTGTTGAAAATGAACAATCGACAGAGAGAAAAAAGCCGCTCGTAACTAAGTAGAATAGGGAAACAAAGACGAAATGTCACATTCATATACCCTTTGTCTCGTCCCGCGTTTGCACTACTGTATGCTGTACCCCTGCACTGAGGCAACTCGCAACGTAAGGTAGAGAGACATCCCTAAGCACGCGGAAATTGCAGAGGCACCGAAGGAAGATTCGTACAGTTTCAAAGCACACGCTCAAATAATTAGCAAACATATACAGCCTGTGCGAGAAGGATCAATGACTTGTAGATCGCGTTCATCTGATCGTATAGTGGTGAAACCAAAATGGTTTGGGCGGTTGTCCGATGTTTTGGATTGCCGCCAGGGATGAGATGAATTCCCCGAGCGCCAGCTGCTCTGAGCCTCTCATTTTGTCCCTCTTGATCGAGCTGTAACAAGCTCAATCGATATAAGGGTGGCCTATCATATGTCGAGATAAGTCTTTTGGTAGTTGAACATAACTTTTTCCTTCTTCGTCCCAAGGTCGGTTAGTAAGCGAGCCGCTTCTATTCAGACCGTGCGACTAACCGTGGGCATAGTTATATTATGGGGAATGGTAAAAATCATGGCCTCAAGTGGGGAGCAGATTTTGCTGACAAAACATAGGAAGTGTGTGGTGTTTCAGGGGTGCTTAGTCATGTAAAATCTCTGCATATAACCTGCTCTCAGGAGCGCTCCTTCATAGAAATCAAGTGTCCTTACAAGTTATCTACTTCGCTCATTCATACATTACGAGTGCTCTTACGAGTGCTCGTACCACCCTCTACATGTCACGTCACGGTTATGAGCCCGGTGTGCTTTTACAAAGCTTCTGATACGTAGGTGACAGTAGAGGGTGGATTACATTTCACACCCCTTATGACAAAGGCTACCGTGGATTTGCGTCCTAATTGGCGTAACATCTACAGGTACAGGGCGCGTGCGTACCATTTGATACGGGCAAGACCAAACCAAGGGCGCACCTTAGGTTCCTAGTTAGATATTACGTATCTAACATTAACGTGGTTTATCAGGACCCGGATCATATCAGTACCCGAATCAATTTCCCTTGGTATAAAACTTCAAAATTAAATAAATCAACCACAATACATTAAATTAATTATTACTTTCAAAATCTGATGAACTAGATATATCTATAGCTTTTTGATAAGTTCGTACGTTATGACCAGCTTTTCCGCAAGTTCCACAGCGCCGTCCAGACGATTACTCCTCCTTCCGATTACCCCCCGCTTTACGTACGTCGCGTCATACTTGCTTATCTATATCCTTCTGAGCTAAAATATCCTATGCATCCTCCACTGTAAGTGCCCCCCCCCCCTTGACGAACACGAGTCTTTTTAGCCCTACGGCGTTTACTTAGGGCTTCGTTAGCTGCCCGAAGAGTACGTACCTTAGCCGATAAAAGGGTCATCTCATGAGCTATTCGCTCTGTACCTTTCGCTAATGTAGTAACTGTCTCGAAAAGTGGAGTTGGCGAGCTTCCTTAATGACGGGTAATCCGATTCCGAATAAGAGTTATTTGTGAAAGAGCTTCTGTAGGGTTGAAAGGGGTCTAGGAGACCTAAGGGTGAGTGTTAGTAGTAGAGGGTCTAGAGAGAGTAAGAGTCCGTAACTTTATATCAAGCTTTGAAAGCACAGCTTCTAGGTCGAAAGGTACTAAGCTAGCTCCACTGAACCTAGCTTGAGCGTTTTAGGTTATTATTAATTCCTTATATACTACTTTAAAGGCTAGAAAGAACTCGGCCTTCGTAATATAGTTAATATAAGCCTTAATAAACGTCTTAATTTACTGACCATACGCCCACTTTAACATACTAAAACACCCAACGTTGAGTAGTTGAGTTAAGTGAGAAGAGTGAGGAGGTAATCTAAGAGTAATAATATTATGTGTCTTATAATACCCTTAGAACTCGGCCTATTTATAACTTTCATACCTATCTAACACTAGTATTCGATATAGACCCTTTACACGAGTAGTGTGTTTATTAAAGTGTTTTAGTCATTCTAGACTCGTCTTATTATTTGTTCATCCGTTACTTATTAGTTTAATAACCTAGTCGGGTAGGAGATCGCCGTCGGTATACTAGTTAGAGAGATGGTTTTTACCCTAAACTACTAAGAATAGAGGAATACTCCAGCCCTCCCTATTAATATAAGTAATTACTATAGCCTATTCCCGATTACCTAGCTAAACTACTTTACCTCTACCACGTCGATCTACACAGGTTACAACTATTATAGGGTAAATCACACCTATTATAAACCCGGTTTCGTCGAAGTTATAAAAGTCGTAATCTAAAACCCTATACTTCGCTCGTATATTCGTAATAAATCGAAACCACACGCTAATTAGCTCTAGATCTTTGTATAAGGCCTTTTAGAAATCATAAACGCGATTAAAACGCGTCTTTAGGTCTAGTTATCGTTATATAAATCGATAAGCCTAAAGCTTACCGACACGTTTTCCCCCCCGCGATTCGAGGATATAATTCGCCATATCTTCCACACTAGCTAGCCGGGGTGTAAACCCTCTAGAATCTATATCAAGTATATTCCGAATATCACTTCCTCTTCAAGTTTAGATAATTTAGCGCTTGCTAGTCGTCGCTCAGGGAGGGTGGTTCGGCCGTTCATTCTACCATTTAGTGTGGAAAGCGGTATTTGGTAAAGCTTAGCTGCCTTCCGACGACTTGGCTTTTTAGATGTTCGAATTACCTCGATAGCTAAAATGATTTTTGCTTCTTGTGTAATCACAGACATAATGGAAAGTAGAAAAAACACGTAAGAAATGGAGGGGGTAGGGAATTCGGTAAAATTGATTCGGGTACTGATATGATCCGGGTCCTGATAAACCACGTTATAGGATCTAGGTGCTTCTTCTCAAGCGGGTTGTTATCATCAGCCGAGGGGTGACAGAGAGCCTCTTCAGGACTCTGAAGCTCTGTTACAATTAGTGGATAAACAACTCGCTAGGGATTCGACTTCTCTATTACTCGGGGGTGCTGATACTCTAGAGGGTCGGCCTTCCAGCCTTAGAACACAAGTTGAGGAGTCGCAATCTCAGAGTGTTGCTAGAGATGACCTGTCCGGATGGGCATAAGCTAGGGCTCTGGCGAACGCGGATTCCAAGTCTGGCAAAATTTATCTGGGAAGACATTATTTACAGATATGGTCTTTTTGGCAAGCTCGTAGTTAATGGGGGCCCTGAATTTAAGAAAGAAGTTATAGATATGCTAAACACATATAACATCGAGAGAATTCAGGTTTAAGCATTCCACCCCTAGGCGAATAGAATGGTCGAGGCCGGACACAAACCAATTGTCGCTGCCCTCCTAACTCTGACAGAAGGGGGGAAGCAAAAATGGACTCCCAACACTCAGGATGTGATCCTGATCAGGCTTACCCTCCCAGTCTAGTTCAATGCAGCAGCTGTCACAGATAGTTAATAGCCTCATCCATGGCGTGTTCCTGTTTAGTAGCTTGTTCTTGTGTTTGATCCTTGTGAGAAAAGCACTAAGAGACCCGGTGATTCACTTGCCTATAATCCATCCCCGCTAGTCTCTATTTTCTTCAAAATCGCAGTTAACACAAGAGACGTTGATCTTAGCTTTAATTTTAGGATTTGCAAGGTCTTGTTACGTCTAATTGTAAGGAGGACGGTAGATATGAACTAGGATTTCGTTTGAGGTCGACTTAGAGAGTAGGAGCTGTTGCGATGGTACTGGAGAAAGCATCTTAGTGTGTGAACAATTTTTAGAACTGTCTCAAACTCAGCTTACCTTATGGTCTATATATTTGACTAATTAGTTAGCTTTATCAGCATCGATCAACATAGTCCTGAAAAGTGTACCTTCATGCCGTTTAATTTTGCTTCATTTACGTCACTACTACATCATCTATATTTTTGTTGGTATTCTCAGTATTCTGACAATGCCAACGATGACTAGGGACCAGAATTCTCGCACTGAATTGCTAGAGAGGTTGTGATAGTGAGTGCTCGAAGTACAATTACGCTTCCTACTCGATGTGGTGAATATCTCGAATCGATGTTGCCAATGAATTCTCCATCAAGAAACGAAGTTTTAATCACCAAAGAAGAGGAAACCAAAGCATTGCCCATCATTTTATTGCATGAAAGTCCCAATGGACAACACCTCTTCCGCTTCCACCATTGCGTGAGCTACCAATCTATTCTTACAGAAACATCCCCTTATGATATGCTATTTTCTCCATTCCTTTGTCGATTCCAGTCTTCACACGTATTCTCCAAAGCCAACCCCCATCGTGCCATATCTCAAAGCATTCCTTTATCTCCCTCACCAGATATCACAGCTCCGTATTCACATTACGCTTTTAATCGCGAGATGTTTCCTCAAAGCTCCTCTTCTTCCTCCTCTCCCAAATTCTGATTCTCCATCATCTCACACAGGGCATTGTGCAACTCCACCTCGCTCGTGAGGTTTTGACGGTCCATCATTCTGCTGAGCTGATCGACGTCCGCCGCCATTCTGTGCTGGGCCTCCTCAGTTCTTCCCATGAACGCAGCAACACTACTCTTGAAGAGAGCGCGTGCATCAATGGCCTCGGCGAGCTTGACTCTGCTGATATAGCTCTGCTTGTTGTTATGGTGCATTGTGAAGAGGAGGACCGCAAGCCACATGAGATTGCGCGTGGCCCTGACCTGGGTATTGAAGGCATCCCAATTGACGGTTGTGTGGTCGAAGGACAAGAGGACTTGAGTATGGCAGTTGGTATAAGTAATGGCTCGATTTGCGGCTATGAGGAAGTCGGGGTTGGGCAAGTGAGCCTGTGGCGATGGCATTGCGGTTTCAACGGCCTGCGAGTTGCTGGCCTCATGTTCGAGGGCATCTCCACGGGGGGCTGAGGGACGCGAGATTGGGATGACATGGTGTTGCGTGTTCAAAGAGGATTTTATTTTGTAATAATTTGTTTGTGTTGGAGGTGGTTAGATAGGGTTTCGAGATCTTCAAGCAGGATATGTTCAGAGACTAGTCAAGCGTCAAACAACTAAGCCAATCAGACTTGAATGCCTTTTACCTAAGAATACGGAGGCGATTTCTGGCGAAGTGAAAGGTAGTATGCGAATAGGGAGGAAGAAATTTTCAAGTATTTTACCTATTCAACGTTGTCTTCCTTCAGTCTGAATCACCGTTTCTCAATGCCCTTCACACTAAGATATATTGAATCTGTCTCGGATGAGCCAGAAAGTTTAGATAATCAAGGAGCCAAACTATCAGACTTTTTAATATGCTCCTGTCGTTGTTCGCTGATCTCTATGGTTTGTTGATCAACAGGACTCACATCTACGAAAGATGAAATATAGTGCAAGCGAGTTCCCATTATTATAAGAGCAACAACTTCTACGGGTGAAAATTGATTTTCGAAAGCAGTCGGAGGGTGATGTGAGGTCAATCTGCCGAATAGACGCTTTACCGAGATACGCCTAACATCCGGTGTTGTGCCTTTCCAATTCTTTTCGCCTTGACTTGACAAAACCAAATGGGTCTAAGATGTAGAGTAAACTAGTTCAAAGATGTGATAGAAACTCCTTTTGAGAAGGAATGCATGCCAACAAATCATGGTATACAAGTCTACATAGTCATGTAACTTTCTTTTCAAAGAGAAAGTGTCGGAAGAAATTCCTTGTAGCCATGACAAGGCATTCAACTTAAACCAGGCATACGAGCTGTCACTTTATGTATACAAACACAAACGAGACCGTTCCAGATTCTAGCGTAGGTTGATAAAACCTATTATGTTAACGGAGGTACCTCTGCTGGTTTTTTGGGATGCGAAGACTCAACACCTGTACAAGGTGCATCCTACGAACCTCTAGCTCTTTTATTAGAGTCTACAGAGCCAAGATTGTTCCCGAAGCCTTTATCGAATTAGCGCTTTCGATCTTTTATAGCCCGCCTCTGCCTGGAACAGCCTTTCGGCTACGGCTACGGCCACAACCACGACTTATATCTACTACGACTTAATTCGAATACATTATGTAAGAAAGGGAGATTACTTAGTAGGAAAAAGGATAGGGGCTAGAGTGTAAAAAGAAGGGGGGGGGGGGGGGGGGGGGTAGGCAAGAATTTATTTTTAAAAAAGGTTTTTTTTTGGGTTTCCAGTATTAGGGTAAAAATTGGCCCAACCGCGTAAGAAAGGGTTCGGGAGACTATAAATAGGAAATATCATGGATGATTTTAAC